>JAJOZX010002004.1:0-25000 GCA_023014485.1 Bathynomus jamesi
TGGTCTTCTATGGGAGGACCTGGATCATATTCTACGGGGATATCATACGCTGAAGGGTGTTCTTGAAAACTGTTCTCTGGGGAAAATGATTCCTCCCCGGGTACTTCTACGTACCGAACTAGTTGACCTTGCTGGTTGTATTGGGGTTTATACATGGGGTAAGAGTGTGGGTGACCCTGTGGTCGTGATTTATTGGGTTGGTAGTTCGACTGAGGCTGGGAATGGACTGGTTTCTGGGGATTGGGTGACTTTTGGGATACGTTTTGGGGACGTGGTTGGTTTGGTTTCTGAAAGTGGGGTCTATACCCTGCAGGGGCTTTATCAGCACACTTTTGGCGATCGCCACGGCGATGACCATGTTCGTGACAGTGGGAGCAATACGAGGGGTAATTACATTGACTTATCATATGCCCGAAACTATCACAGTTAAAACACTGTGGAGGAGGGCGTGTATTCTGGGTTTGGGGGGCTTGTTTCTGGGGTGTTCCCTGTATTTGCCTTGGTTTATATTGTTGTTGTTGTTGCTGTTAGTATTGGTGTTGTGGCTGCTGCTGAATATACTGTACAGGGGTTTCTCTACCCTTTCGGTAGGTTTGGTTTGCTAAATCGGGGTGATGTTCCCGTGTTTTGTTTATGGCTACACTGACAGGTTTGTCAACATTTAAAAACTCCTGAAACTTTTTTTTAGGCTCCGGGTAAGTTTTGGTAAATAGTTGTGGCTACTATTAAATTTCTTTGTTTCGAAGTAAAAGTTATGCCACATGCATTTTCTGCGGCCCGGAGGGCTTCTCCTACAAGTTTGTGTGTACGTGTAATAAAATTGTTTAAATCCTCGTGTTCCTCTTTCTTCCATTTAACTTGGAAGACTGCTTCTAATGTGGCTAAGGGTTGTGCAAGGGTTATTTCTTTAAAAAATTCTAATAGGTTTTGTTTAAAATCGTCCCATGTTATAGCTTCGCTAATTGATGGGACGTAAGTGACTGTGTCATGGGCATTTCCCTCTTTAGGGTCAATAAATCTTTTTGCTTCTCTAATTTTTATATCATCATCGGTAATATTCTCGCGTAAGAAATGTTGCTCTAAAGACTCAACCCAAGGTCTTACGCGCGGTTCAACAAAACGATTATCTATGGTCCCCTTAAAAATTAAAACAGTATGAGGGAGATTTACTAATCTGCCTAAGTTAATATATGCTGGGGCGGGGGTTTGAGACTGAGACATACTGACTTGTGTGTTTGGAAATATGTTTGAAGGGCGCGGGGTAGGTGGAAAAATGGGTGTAGGTAATTCTTCGATGTCAGAAAGCGCACCGTCTGAATCGCTCATATGTGAAGGTACTTATTAATGTTCTAATTAGGTCTGCTTGACCGATCTTAATTCATGGAATGATCACTTAAGGGTTTTCCTAACTACACTATCTAAAAAAAATAATGCACAACAATTTGCCTAACTCGGGGAAATTTTAAAAGATTGCAAACAAAAATAAAAATGTAAACAAAATTTCACTCAAATGTACGTGATGGTATGGTAATACTACGTTTGGTACATTAAATAAAATTATAATATACTAACTAGAATAGTAAAAATAACTGAAAATAACTGTGACGATACTGTTTTCAATAACAAGAGTGTATCACTGGTGTCTGTAGTGTTCACTGTGTTTTTTTTTAATTCTGGCTCAGTACTAAATATTAATTGTTAATAATAATTACTTTTCACATGTTTAGAAATTATTTTAAAAAAGAGTTTTGTACTTAACAAGATTCCTATGGCGAAATCCTTTTGAGGTGTGTCCTGAAGACGTGTCTGGCTGGCCACTTGTTCCTAGATGACAAGTAGGCGTGAAGAACTTGGAGTCGTAACGCACCGGTTCACGGGTGGATGTGACGAACTCGAAGTCGTGACACGCCGGTCAACTGGGTGTTGGTTCTGGTTCCAGAGTCTGGAAGACTGGAAGAATCCTGGAGTCGTGGAGATCCTGGTTAAAGGGTCTGGAGGACTGGAAGAATCCTGGAGTCGTGAAGATCCTGGTTAAAGGGTCTGGAGGACTGGAAGAATCCTGGAGTCGTGAAGATCCTGGTTAAAGGGTCGCCAGTTGTTAACCCCTCCGTCTATGGCCCTGGGGTGGTTCGGATTGACGGGGGTTCTGGTTTAGGAGGCAAGCAACGGATAGGTGCCTTGAAGTGGTTTTTCTTCTATGTTACTCTCCGAGTTCTTCTATAGTGGCTCGGAGGACTCTGGTAGATTTGCAATCTAAATGCTGAAGGTTCCGGATTCTTCTTATAGCGTATCCGGAAAGTTTTCTAAGTTTTTCTGAAGAGAGCAAGGCTCGAAGGATAAGGTAAAAACTAGCTTCAACTGTAATTTTACTGCTAAAAAAATACAGGTAGTGCTCAGCCTCTGAATTAGCTTCTGAATGACAATGGATGAATTTAAATGGGTTTATATACCCAAAAACTGCTAACATTATTATTATTAAATGCTAAGAAGGCTGTATTATTTTTGCACAATATTTAAAAATAAGTAAATTTTTTAGCTGCGGTAAGGCTTGAACGAGTAAACAAAATATTTGAAGACGAAACCATATTTTTATCTTAAACCGCGACTTTTCAGATCTGATGTTATCATGATCTGCCAAGTTAACTAAAGTGGAAATCGGACTATGCATCTTTACACTAAAATATGCATATGAGTGAAATTTTAAGGTTTAAGATGTACAATTTTAATGCTTAGGCAAGACATGATCTCATTGTTTATAACGAAAGAGAGTGTATACAAAATGTGAACATTGCAAAGCTTAACAGGATTCCTTATTAAGCGAAATCTAACAAAATGATTATGAGATTTAAAAAAACAATAGGTCACCAATTATTTAGCAAAGTTAAAAGTGAATCAAATATTTTATCCAAACTCGCGTTGGGCGATTTTGGTCCTTATGTAAAAATGAATACACACACGTACATACATAGGAGTATAGGCATTATATAAAGTTAAATATATAAGATTATACATGAACCATATAACACATGAATTTTTAAAATGGATACTTTTTCTTACAATGGATACAGAGACTATATAAATGAATACAAGAATTACATGAAGGATAAGATAATATAGGAATATGGGAATTATTTATGGTTCATTTTTACATAAGTATTATTTATTGATATTTATAAATAAATAAATAAAGTATTACGATATTACAAAGCCATTACTGAAGCTATGATACCAACAGTAGTATGGGATCATCGAGGTAGAGTGCAATGCGGTTGTATACAATACTGCAGAAAAAAGGGGCGATAGCCAGAAAAGTGGGGTAAGGGGTGCCAAACCTCAGAAATGCACGAATAGAACCTAACCTAACCTACCACGGAGGTAGGGGATGCCGAACCTCAAAAATGCATGAACAAAACCTAAACTAACCTAGTAGAACCTAACCTAGCCTAAACTGTTGTAATAGACAACAACGCCCCGCCTCATTTGGAAAATAAAAAATAGCTTATTCATTGTTTTTCCAACCTAACCTAATCTAAATACGACTTGTTCGCAGGTTTGCAATGGACATCGACGATGCGTTGTGATACTGGCCGTCGAGCATTTTCCCAGGGACAACACCCCGTTTTATTGCAAGAATTTAACCGAAAGTGCGTCTCATTAAGATTAGCTCTCCTCACGCTGTTACGTAAAGCGCCCGTAACATTGTATTTTTGGCTGGGCATGGGCAACTGCGTTACAGTGTACTTCCTCTTCACATCATTCCCATAAAAATACAGTTATAACCATTTACGTACGTTAGTGCCACACTATAAACTCTTTTTAATGTACAAACAATAGACATAATCAAATAATAGTAAACTTACAGACAATTATAAATGTAATACATTTTTCATAGTTTTATAAAATACATTCAACATAAAATTAGAAAGAAGAATACATACATTCAATACTCAGTAACAACTTAATAAAACAGTTTTTATTAGTATACTTACAAATAACAGAGTATGAGCAGGACAAATAATCATAAATGAACTACATTTTTCAAATTCTTTTATAATACATTCATCATTAATTAGAATGCAACGTTTATTAACATTTCAAAGTACTACTTCTTTGTGAGTATGTTGAATTCGAAAATTATGCTGGAAATAGACACAGTCTCATTACTTTCCACGACGCAATCAATTCTATTTATAAACAATGACTCGCTTAATGTATGCGGGAATCTATACTTTATATACAATTCTGCAAACTTTTTTAAGGTTATTTTTGTTCCTGCTCTATAACTGTATAGAGTACGGTTGAACCCTTGAGTAGGTCTTCCAATAGCAGAGCCGGAGGATTTCACATCATTCTTACGAACCCGTACCCCATCAGCAGAGACGATTGTTGAAGGCTGCGGTGAGACGTCCTCTTCTGAGTCCTCAAGAAGTGGTTGTTGGTTGGAGTTACCATTCATCGCCATGGGAAAAAAGAGTGAGAGAAGGTTAGTGAATATAAGAATTGACACTTAAAAATTCTTTACATATGGTAAACGCTACCCATAAGAACGTGTCACGCAAAAGATGGACTCTCTAGAAAACTCCAGGTTCATGAGTCCATCAACATATACTATAAGTGGACCTACAGGGTGTGGTATTAGCCAGCCAAATGTTTCCAGGTCAACGTAAGGCTTTTTTGGAAGTTTATGAAGAAGCAACGAGTCAGCGATACGGATATTTGCTATGTGGCCTTCGCCCGCGAAACACTTTTAGGGTACTTCTAAAAACAAATATATTTCCCAACGAGATTGAAACAGTGTATATTCCGGAATGACGAGGCGTGTAAAGAAATATCACGAATTTATAAAAACCTTTCATCGGCTACCTCGTACTCTCCAATGATTATTTGTAAAAAATATTGACCCCCGATTTTTTAAAATGTATCTGCGAAATATGTCTCAATGTTATAAAATGCAACGTCTCAATGGCCTCATCGCAAAGGCCCGTTTATGTCGTTACAAGAACATAATACGAACACCCGCTTGGAAAAGGCAAACTGTGTCAAAAAAAAAAGGAAAAAAGTCTTGTTATACAAAGAGGTGGAGCATTCCTACCTGTCCTATTTTCAGTTTTAGCCCCTTTATTATCTAGTCTTATATGATGAAGGTTGTGGTGCTACCTCACGATGCGTACGCTTCACTACAAAATACAAAGAGTCAAGAAACATCTCTACATCCCAATGAAAATAGACTTAAAAGAATGGAAATGAAAGCTATTTTTTTTTATTTATTTTCCAAATGAGGCTGGACGTTGTTGTCTATTACACCAGATTAGGCTAGTCTAGGTTAGGTTCTGTTTGTGCATTTTTGAGGTTTGGCACCCCCTAACCGCTTTTCTTGCCTGTGGTCCCTTTTTCTGCAGTGTTGCAATGTTGCACGCAAATGCATTACACTCTATTTTGATGCTCCTATACTACCCCAACATAGTACAAAGAATTTAGTTTTTACAAGAGAAATGAACAATACAATAATGTACATTTAATCCTAGATTATTCAAGATAAATGAACAGGTAATATAGTAGTGTACATTTAATCCTCGAGTTTTATTAGTATTCCAATTATTAGTCGAGATTTCAGTTTTTTTAAACGAATTTACATTCGAAATATTCATTTTATATCAACATTTAAATCATTCCGTAGTTTCAATCCAATGAAAATGGGCAATTTCTTAGATGAAGACATGCTTTGATCTATTTCTAGTCTGATACGAGTGAATTTCTTGAGGAGTTACAAAATACTTATTTATCCACTGTAAATTAGTAATTTTGTTCTTGCACTTGCAAATAAAAATAAAATGTACCACTTTGAATATATCCTTGAGCTTTATTAGTTTTAGCTCTTGCAAGATATATATACGTATATTGGTGAGAAATAAGAGGACGAGAAGGTGGTACTTGTTTATTGACAGACGTTTCGGAAAAGTTCATTTTCCATTACCAAAGAACGCAAACATTGTTTCTTTTTTCAAAGGAGGTAACACAGTAATACATAAAAACTATCGGCGAAGAGCACGCACCTTCCACCTTATAAAGTGCTTTGAACTTGTAATTAGAAGCAAAGTTGCTTACTACGCACAAGAGAAGAAATTATTGAACCCGAACCAACATGAATTTAAGGCTAAAACATCATGCCTATCATATCTATTAGACTACTAAGACACATACTGAAAGAAAGGGTTGTGTCGAAGTCAAAATATAGATATAATATATACCGATTTTGCTAAAGCCTTTGATAAATATGATCATGGAATTATAGCACACAAACTTAAGGAAACAGGAATTACTGGAAAATTGGGACGAAAGATATTTAATTTTCTGACCCAAAGAACACAAAGAATATTAGTAAATGGAGCTACTGTAAATCTGAAATCTCAGAAGTCACCATCTCTGTCCCACAAGGTACAGTGTTAGCTCCCTTGCTGTTTATAATAATGATTGCAGACACAAACGCAGATATCAAAGAGAGTGTCACATCGCACTTCGCCGACGACACAAAAATATTGAAGGAAATGTCAAATGAAGCTGACACAGAAATATAACAAAATGACTGGAACATTATCGAAATGAGCGGAAGACAACATTGTGAATTTCACAGAAGGAAAAAAATCCAACTCAGAAGATATGGTAATAAGAAGGAGCTACAAAATAAAGAGTACAAAACTACAAGACAAACGGATCACACCAGACCAACAAGTTAGGGATCTTGGAGTAATTATGTCATCGAATGCAGAATTCAGAGGACATTATAACATTAAAATTACAACAAATAGAAAATTAATGGGGACTATCTGGGGGGCGTTTGAGATTCCTAAGCGGGGCGTGAGGTGGTCAACGGTCAATAAATGCCATTCAAATATATATTCTCAAAAATACATATGGGTAATTTACTTCGTTAGGGAAAACTTGACATCCGTCATCTCATAAACACATGAGCTTTAATATTTTTTATTATTAATCCTATAATTATCTGGATTCTAGACGTCCATACGGAACTGATGAAAACTTTCGCCCTTTGGGTATGGGGGGTACCATGGATACAAGGTTGACCAAAAGGGGGCGCAGTGCCAAAAAGGTTAGGAACCCCTGATCTAGTCCTACTAATAATTCAGTATTGCTCAGGACTCACAAGCCCATACAGAAAACGAGACATTCCAAAGTAGAAGCCATACAAATTGTTTTTATGTTTATGACATTAAACGAAAGATAAAAACTATTGGTCATAACAATCTCTGAAACTTTATTCCTTGGAAGAAAGACGTGAGCGATAGACAACAATGTATGTAGGGAGAATACATGAAGAACATGTTCCAAATTTCAAAAACGAAATAAAAACACATTAGACTAGAGTAAGAGGACAGGCAGATTTTGTCATTCTAGCTGCGATGGAAATGGAGCCATGAAAACGAAGATGGAAAATTCTCTCAAATTAACAGGCCCAAAACTCTTTAACTTGCTCCGAAAAGAACTGAGAAACTTCCAGCACACCAACCTGAATAATTTCAAGAATCATCTCGACAGGTTCTTGCGTAAAAAGGTTCCTCACCAGCCACGTGTTGCTGGCTATGAGGGCAGGATAAGAATAGACAACAACTCTCTCCTTCAGAAAATCCCTCAAATGAAGTGGAATGTTCCGGAGGAGTCACATACAGGTTGATTCTGAATATTTGTTCAAACCCAAACAAAGTAAATTATATATATATATATATATATATATATATATATATATATACGTACAAGAACGACGCTTGTATAGGAGATATTCCGCGCAAGACGAGAGAGAGAGAACGAAACAAATGAAAAAAATGAGGTAACCACCCGGGAAACGAACCCGGGATCTTCCGATTGCCGGTCAGATGCGATACCATTACACCATGGGCCTCACTCTTCCAAATGCCGTAATTCTTCTACAAACTCGCAGAAACCAATGCCCCAAGGGGGCACCTCCCGCATGCCGTAACATTATATACATTCAACTGCAAAGAACACGCAGTATAAATAACGTAAAGAACGACGCTTGTATAGGAGATATTCCGCGCAAGACGAGAGAGACAGAACGTCGTTCTTTACGTTATTTATACTGCGTGTTCTTTGAAGTTGAATGTGTGTATATATATATATATATAAATATATATATATATATATATATATATATATACCAGAAAACCTCCACTCCAGAAGTGGAAGTTTATAAGGTTTCAAATAACCAGCAGAAAATTGAACATCTTTATTACCCACTAGTTTCGGGTCACCTGTATCCATTTTCAAGGCTAAAATGAACATAAAAATAATTAATACAATAATGAATCTGTTATTGAGTGTATAATTAATCTAAAAACCCAACCTTAATAACACTGAACAACAAATTTTTACTTTTATTCTGTCTCAGCAACAAACAAAGCTGGTCTATATAAAGTCGACGCTGCTGATTCCGAAAATGTTATTCATTTTGGAGTATCACGCATAGTTTCCAGGAAATCTTAAAAAATATTATACAATTAGTGTATATTGTATATAATATGTACAATATTGTATATTGGATATAATTAATTAAATATTACAAAATATTACAAAATATTAACATCACACATACTAGCAATACACACGACGTAATAAGACAACCATCACATGTGGTCAGATTTGCGAGATGATAAAATAAATGAACAACCTTTACTACAAAAGTTGAATATTTTTTCCAAAACAACAAAATGGAAATTTCCCAAAAACTATACGTAAAAGGAAAATAATTAATAAGACCATTTTTGTAATCAGCGTTAAAAACGTTTCCTAAGACAAAATCATTGTTGAACAGTGTAATTTCAAGAACCATGTGAACAGGTTCTTGTGCAAAGTCCTTGGCCAGCCACGCGTAGCTGGTTACGAGGGCAAGAGGAAAGTAGAAACCAACTCTCTCCTCCATAAAAGCTTGCAAATGGGGGAAGGGAGAATACTGCAGATGGGTCGACCGCAAGTCGATCCTGAACCTTCGGTTCAGGGTCCAAACCAGCAACCAGGAATATTATATGATTACCAAAGACACCCAAGAATAATTATTCTCCGTGACGCTTTGTTCTCTCAGGCATTAATACTTTTAATTACAGTAAACCCCCGATTTACGCGCTCCCCATTTGCGCGGTTTCGGATTAACGCGGTAAAAAAAAATTTATTTTATATAAATAAATGCAACGATTGTGTTGCGTTTTAATAATAAAAAAAAAATTCGAACCCGCGCAAATGAGGAGCGCGTAAATCGGAGGGTTACTGTATTTAATTATTCTCATACTATCTGGTTTCTAAAAAGTTGAATACATTGAGGTTTTTTCTTTTATTAAAGAAATAACTCATTTTGAGGATGTCTCTTCTTTCACACTGGTCAGCTTTGATACTGTCTCGCATTTTACAAACATTTTCCCACACTCTAATTACTGCTACACGTAACTTCCGCGTTACGTATCAATAATTTTTTGTTATTAACTTTGACGTAACTTACCCGTAAATTTATTTAACGTAACTTTTCCCCTTTTATTTTTACATAACGTAACCTTTCCATATTTATTTTTGCCAGTAACTTTCACGTAACTTTTGCACTTGTAACTTTCTCGTAACAAACGCGTATACTTCAAATAAGCGATATTTTAAAATGAAAACCGAAAACACCAAATCGGTAAATAAAATATTTATTACGGAATTACGAAGGACGTAAAAAGTACTTAAAAATAAGTGAAAATAATAATTAAAACAAAAATAATAATTAAAACAAAACAATAATTAAAACAAAAATAATAATTAAAACAAAAAATAATAATTAAAACAAAAACAATAATTAAAACAAAAATAATAATTAAAACAAAAACAATAATTAAAACAAAAATAATAATTAAAACAAAAAATAATAATTAAAACAAAAATAATAATTAAAACAAAAATTTGCGAGAGGAAATTAGTATATAGTGTAAAAACTAGTGCTCTAAGACAGAGCGAGTGACCTTTACCTTTACCTCTACGAAGGTGGTTAAACAACCCAAAATATTATTATTATTATTATAATTATTAACACGTTGAAAGCCACATATGTTTCTCCTGTGATTTATTCTGAACATTAAATTTTGAGATTTAACATGTTTAATATAATGTTTCAATATATGACCTATATCTTAACGATCTAACGTTAATGTTATATCGTTACGATATGCGTAACATTAACGATGTAATGTTAATGTTACGCATTGATTTCAGCGTTACATAAGGTTACTGTATAATATGTAACTGATGTGCAGCTTATATGTAAAATGTTTTAGGTGTGTTGATGATATTTTAACCCTCTAACGCCGACTGGGTCGAATACGTACCGTTTCAAATACACGCATTTAGACTTAACCCTACAAAAACGTTCGGCGTTAAAGGGTTAAATATTCGTTTTCATTTACTTCCTCTAAATAATTCGCCGATGTTAAATTTGAATAACAATACTACCTAAAAGTTATTGGAAACATCAACTAAAGAATTTACCTTTTTACCTCTTTACTTATCCCGCAACGAGACACGGCAGTCCCTAAATTTATGTGAAAAGACGGCTGGGAATATTGTCTCTCACATTTTAAACTCCTTTTCTGTCGTCAACGTGCGTGGATGATATTTTCCTCTTATTTAACCGTAAAAAACCATTGTTTCTTATTACACAGTAAAAATACATTTGTTTTTCTGAAAATGACGTCTTTTACTGTACGCGAGTCAATTTTTATTATTGTTTAGTAACGATAAATTGTTTAATTCAACCTATAAATGTAACTTTCATTATTGGCTTACGTAGACCCGACACTAGTTAAGTCCACGGACTATTGTCCAATCTTTTTTAAACTACCACCAACTCTAAACGTAACAACTTCAAATTTACCGCGGAATATTTAACAATGCTTTACCATTCTTATACTATACATATTTACTGTATATAAACTGTTTACAAGAAAAAACTTATACTGGATGGAATAAAATTTGATTCTTTTACTCCATTGAAATAGAAGGAGAAACATATCTTGGCCATAATGAACCGCCCATATAATATTTGTTTATTCGCATCGGTGGTGTAGTTGACTAGGTGTCGTTGACTAGGAATCCATCGGTCCCGGGATCGAGACCCGGTGATGGCAGGCGGCGCGCAGCAAAACCCAGCTGTCTATCTTCCCACAAAATAAAAAAAAATTGGTTGGTAGATAAATGGGTACCCTAGGTAGTGTAGTGGTTAAGACGCTGTGTTGCTGCCGGTGTGTGATTCGATTCCACTTTAAACTATAGGTCTAAGGTGGAGTGACAAGCTCGACCTTCATCAGAATGAACAATTCGTGCGGAAGCAAAACCAAGGTTATATTACATACGAGACTTTCTCATAATGAATTGGAATTTCTAAAAAAAAAAATATTCACGATAACGGTTTTCAGTCAAAATTCACTGAAAAACTATAAAGGAAGTACCCAAATATCAAGTTTTCAGAAAAACTATGAAAGTACACAGTGTCCAAATATAATATTTTTAAAATCACTCTATTACGGACCCCCAAAAAATAATATTTGAAAAGAAATTGTAAGTGTTAATTAAAAAGTTTTATCCTCAAGATGACTTAAAACCTATTGTTACTAATAGTCGTACTATAAGGGTTTTTTGTTTTCCATGTTAAAGAAAAACTTTCAAACATAGTATACCCTTCTCATCTCCATCTTTAAATACACTCGTGATGAATCCAGTTCATCCTACATTGGTTGAACAACTCGCCAATTTCAAATTCGAATTAAGGAACACAGAGGGCGCAGTAGTCAGACAAACATTTTACTAGCTAAACCAATGTTTTCCAATATCCTTAATCATTCTCATAAAAGCGATCATTAAATAAAAGGGAAAAACTTAAAAGTTTTATGGGAGGCAAACGATAGTCGACTTAACCTTCTAAACAGACTACTTTATATAGAGTCGAAAACATAACTTGAATAACTACGCCTCTTTCAGCACTTTAACTGTTCTAATGAAATAACGGTAAATATTTCCTATCAGTAATAAATAAAAAGTGCCCCATTTTTATAAAGATTTTATATTATATTATTTATTCTTCGTTTTTTTTATTATTTATTAATTTATTTATATGGTATGTAAAAATATAAGATTTTAGACTTTGTCTTAATATTTTATCTTAGTTGTAATCAGGCGCTGATGGTAATTGGGATGATTTTAATATATATATATATATTATTATATATATATATATATATATATATATATATATGAATTTTCTTCATGACTCTTAATCTGTAATTGTGGAGGAAAATCGTATTTTATCTTAGCAACGAAATAATCATTAGTTACCCATATAGATGCTTAATCTCCAAATCAAAGATCCAGACTAATACCGCTTACAGTCGTGACCTTTTGAAGCTGACCTCAATTGACCCTCAACAGCGCTTCATACATTCTTATATATATATATATATATATATTATATATATATATATATATATTGTTGCATTTTTGTGGCAAATTTTCCTTGTCCGAAGTCGACAAATCGACACAAATCGTGCAAATATCTCGAAGAAAAGTATGACCTCATTTTGTTTCTTTTCTCTCGAGTCTTCGGGGGTTGTTTTTTTTTTTTTTTTTTTAACAACATTTCTTTGTTTCGATTTTACAGCGTTAGAATGCTTTTGTTTTTCTTTACGATCGGTCTTTACGTGCATGCAAAAGCTGCTCGTCTCATTCAATTATACAAAATTTTTGTACATAAATCTCCGTTTGAGATGAGATTCGATCCTTTAATTTAGTTCCCCTTTTACGAAGGTATATATATATATATATATATGGGTTTCAATTTTTCTCTAAACTTTCGATATAATGATTGCATAAATCCTTTTTTTTTGTAGCGTTTCTTTGTAACAGATAGTTAGTTTGGAGGTCCTGGAATCCAGCAGTTGACTGTTCCAAATCAGCGTGAAAAACGGGAAGTGGGATGAAGTGACGAACCCGCTGTGCGTAATGTATTTGGTTCAACCCAGTTCTCCTCTTTAAAGTAAACTTATTTTTCCCAGATGGTGGTGTTTCCGTTCGCCTCAGTGCCTTCAGTTGGCCGAAGGACGTAAAACGGAGCCACCAACCAACCAACCTGAAGGCCCTGGGTTTGAGTCTACGCCTTTGGGTTTTCCTTCATGGGGCATTGGTTCGGATCCCACGTAAAGCTGTAGGTCCCTTCCGTTATATGACCTTATTAGATGTTAGGAAGTTTTAAACAACCTTAAAATTTATAATCGTATAAAATGTACCTTTGTCAGTACAAAGGTACGTTTGTTGATCTTTTTCCATGTCTCATCTACCCTGTGAACAGTCCAGCATGCTCTCAAACACATGCTTCTCCCTCTATTTTTACATCATGAGCCTTGAAGACCTTGATGTTGGCTCTTTCTTATAAATGGGGGGTGGGCATTCTTGCGGGCACCCCCCCTTGGCCCCTCCTTTCTCCATAATAAGAAATTCAAGTAAATTCTTAAATAGCTTCTTGTAGGCGCTACTTTAGCGCCCTCTGTGAAGACAAGTAAATATACCCTTACCCAGATTATACGAACGTTATCGCGCAAGCGGGTATAGATTTAAGCTAATTAGGTGTTGTAACAGGTTGTTTAAAAGGTTATGCGACTAACCCTTTAACTTGGGGTTGGACCGACAGGTCGTCTTTTCACTGGTTACGACTATGCTATGAAAGCTCATGCGATTTTTTTGTCCCTATCACTCTTCCGAGCAATACTATCGGGACATCACTGCACGAGTATATAATATCGTTAATCACGTAATGCGAAGTTTATTGACACTTACATTTTAACCAGATCTGACGATTACATTTATATTTCAGAATTAGTACAATAACAGAAGAGTATTAGTACAATAAACATCAGTATTAGTACAATAACCGAACAGTATTAGTACAATAACCGAGAACAGTATTACAAAAAAGGTGCAACACAACTTAAGTCGGTTTTTTTTTCTTTTTTTGAGAAATAAAAATATTTGAAAAAAAAAGTTTTGCTCTTTCGAGTTTTTATGAAGTTCATAAAATTTTAGATTAAATTTGTTGTTGTTATTAATAAAGTGTATCGAACCCCCGTACATTTTCTTCGAGCACGAAGGAGTTATTTTCAGGATTAATATCGAAAGGACTGTATGTGTTTATTAATCCCAAAGTGGTAAGTTAATGTTGAATTCTAATATTCATTTAAGAAATTCTTTTGAATTACTTTAACGGGACTTAACTTTAACGTTAACTATCGAAAACTGGTTCCCGTTCTACAGTGACTAAGCATTGTGCACATTCCTATCTATGGATGTTTTATTTGCAATGAACTTCACAAAAAAACCTAATAAATGCAAATGCATAAAACAACGCCTTTAAGTCTCTCTCTCTCTCTCTCTCTCTCTCTCTCTCTCTCTCTCTCTCTCTCTCTCTCTCCATATATATATATATATATAAAGGGTGTCCCAGAAGTCTTGGAGGGTTTTTTATTTGGCTATAACTTTTTTGTTTGGGGATCAAATAAAAAAAGGTTTGTAACACTTGAAAATATATTTATTGCGATTTCAATTACAAATTTAATATCTGGTGAAAATCTTCATTTTCATTGCGTAAATCTAAAATCGCGTTAGCGTACGTTATCCGACTCTGATGATCTCGTGGTTTAATTTCTTGAGCAATTTGAATTTTGTACTGGCAAAGATTGATATCCTCTCTTAAAATTCGATGTAAGGAACTTTTTGAAATGTTTAATTCTTGGCTGCGTCGTACGACTGATGTGGATTTTCCTCAACGCTTTCACGAACCATCTCAACCAGAGTTGGACTTCGGCTTGTCCGAGGACGCCCAGTCCTTGGTTCGTCTCCCTGACCCTTTCCCATACGAAATTTAGCGACGTACCGTCGAACAGCTCGATCAGAAGGAGCGGAACGTGTGTTGAATTTTAATCGAAAAGCTCTTTGAACGGCAACGATGAAAGAGTTGTTTGTCAAATAAAGTTCAACAATAGCCACTCTTTGTTGCACTGTCCAGGATTCCATTTTCATTAATCGCAGCAAGGGTACTTTAATTGAAAAGGAAAAATAAATTAATTAATCAAAAAAGAAAAAAGTTATAACCAAATAAAACCCCTCCAAGACTTCTGGGACACCCTGTGTGTGTGTGTGTGTGTATATATATATATATATATATATATGTCAACATCAGCATTCGAACTCAGCCTCTCTTGCGTAGAAGGCAAAGGGGATTAGTTTAGGAAACACATCTGGACACGAAAGCGTTATGTTTTCCCTCTGATATTGAAATACACATCGTGTTGTACGAACTTTTTTTACCTTGTCGTAACATGATGTTCAGTCATCTCGCCTTTCACTCAAGAGGTGTTGGGTTCGAATCCTGTCCATGCAGGATATATATATATATATATATATATACATTCAACTGCAAAGAACACGCAGTATAAATAACGTAAAGAACGACGCTTGTATAGGAGATATTCCGCGCAAGACGAGAGAGAGAGAACGAAACAAATGAAAAAATGAGGTAACCACCTAGGAATCGAACACGGGATCTTCCGATTGCCGGTCAGACGCGATACCATTACACCATGGGCCTCACTCTTCCAAATGCCGTAATTCTTCTACATACTCGCAGAAACCAATGCCCCAAGGGGGCACCTCCCGCATGCCGTAACATTATATACATTCAACTGCAAAGAACACGCAGTATAAATAACGTAAAGAACGACGCTTGTATAGGAGATATTCCGCGCAAGACGAGAGAGAGAGAACGAAACAAATGAAAAAATGAGGTAACCACCTGGGAATCGAACCCGGGATCTTCCGATTGCCGGTCAGACGCGATACCATTACACCATGGGCCTCACTCTTCCAAATGCCGTAATTCTTTTACATACTCGCAGAAACCAATGCCCCAAGGGGGCACCTCCCGCATGCCGTAACATTATATACATTCAACTGCAAAGAACACGCAGTATAAATAACGTAAAGAACGAAAGCTTGTATAGGAGATATTCCGCGCAAGACGAGAGAGAGAGAACGAAACAAATGAAAAAATGAGGTAACCACCTGGGAATCGAACCCGGGATCTTCCGATTGCCGGTCAGACGCGATACCATTACACCATGGGCCTCACTCTTCCAAATGCCGTAATTCTTCTACATACTCGCAGAAACCAATGCCCCAAGGGGGCACCTCCCGCATGCCGTAACATTATATACATTCAACTGCAAAGAACACGCAGTATAAATAACGTAAAGAACGACGCTTGTATAGGAGATATTCCGAGCAAGACGAGAGAGAGAGAACGAAACAAATGAAAAAATGAGGTAACCACCTGGGAATCGAACCCGGGATCTTCCGATTGCCGGTCAGACGCGATACCATTACACCATGGGCCTCACTCTTCCAAATGCCGTAATTCTTCTACATACTCGCAGAAACCAATGCCCCAAGGGGCACCTCCCGCATGCCGTAACATTATATACATTCAACTGCAAAGAACACGCACTATAAATAACGTAAAGAACGACGCTTGTATAGGAGATATTCCGCGCAAGACGAGAGAGAGAGAACGAAACAAATGAAAAAATGAGGTAACCACCTGGGAATCGAACCCGGGATCTTCCGATTGCCGGTCAGACGCGATACCACTACACCATGGGCCTCACTCTTCCAAATGCCGTAATTCTTCTACATACTCGCAGAAACCAATGCCCCAAGGGGGCACCTCCCGCATGCCGTAACATTATATACATTCAACTGCAAAGAACACGCAGTATAAATAACGTAAAGAACGACGCTTGTATAGGAGATATTCCGCGCAAGACGAGAGAGAGAGAACGAAACAAATGAAAAAATGAGGTAACCACCTGGGAATCGAACCCGGGATCTTCCGATTGCCGGTCAGACGCGATACCATTACACCATGGGCCTCACTCTTCCAAATGCCGTAATTCTTCTACATACTCGCAGAAACCATATATATATATATATATATATATATATATATATACATATGAAATAGGATCCCTCCTAAGGAGACGTAATTTTACATTTAGGATAAAAACGAAGACGTAGAGGAAGAAAGTCATTATATTTGGCTGCAGCCGACGTTTCGGGCAACTCTACCCATTTTCAAGGCCTAATAAATAAAAAGCTGAAATTAATGCATGACAAAAAAAAATATACGAATGTCAAAAACAAACTAATTCATAGCACAGAATAAAACCACTTAAAGAATAAAAATTAAAAAGCGTAAAACAAGCATAAGCCAAAACAAAAATTAAAAATTATATACATGACAAATAACACATGATAAAAGTAAAACTTTAAAACTAAAAACATTCAAACAAATTAGTTAAAAACTTCACTAATAAAAAGTTAAATAAAAAAACGCAAAAGTGCACGAAACTACCATGCTCACTTGACATCCTCAAACAACTGAGGCGAAAAGGAGACAGGGTCAAGGGGAAAAACAGAAAAATTCAGTTGGTAGGCATTCTAATTTTTATTTATTAGGCCTTGAAAATGGGTAGAGTTGCCCGAAACGTCGGCTGCAGCCAAATATAATGACTTTCTTGCTCTACGTCTTCGTTTTTTATCCTAAATATATATATATATATATATATATATATATATATATATATATATATATATATAATTTCATCAACATTTAGGCCACACACACACACACACTGTTTGCAGATTAAGTCTTAGAAAGTAACTGTTTCATTGCTTGGCCAAGCACCCCTCCGCCCATATACCCATTCAGGGTATGAGCAGATGGCAGCATTAGTGTCAAGAGTATAGAAATGTAATGGGTGAGATGGGTTATATATATAATATATACACTGACTTCTATTATACTTTACCGCATAACCTATTCTATTTATTCTGACGCTAACCGATTTTCTTTAACGGGTCAGCAACTCAACATACTAAAGAGACTCATCACCACTTGCAGCAACAATACATTCTAATGTGTTGTCCAATCCATAATCCTTTCACGTATATATATATATATATATATTATATACACACACACACACACAATTATATATATATATATATATATATATATATATATATATATATATATATATATATATATATATATATATATATATTATATATATATATACACACACACACACCACACACACAATTATATTTATATATATATATATATATATATATATATATATATATATATATATATATATATATATATACACACACACACACGAGAGTAATTCAATACGTATCCGCACTTTTTATTTTCACATCTGATAGATTACAAGCACATCACTTCTCAACATAGTCTCCCTGTTTCTCAATACACTTAGTCCAGCGATCTACAAGCTTCCTAGTGCCATCACAAAAGAATGTTTTTTTGGCTGTGTGCGTAGCCAGTCATGCACCGCCTCCTTCAGGTCATCATCGCCTTGGAATCGCTGACCTCTCAAAGCGTCTTTTAGTGGTCCAAACAGGTAAAAATCCGAAGGTAGCCAAGTCTGGACTGTAGGTTGGATGGTCGAGAACTTCAAATTTAAGTTCTTGAAGGCATTTTCTAGTCTGTGCAGCGGTATGAGGGCGCGTATTGTCGTGTAACAGAATAACACCTTCCGACAATCTCTCTCTCCGTTTTGTGCGAATTGCTTGCTTTAACTCATTCCGAAGCACGTCGGAATACGATGCACTTGTTACTGTAGTTCCACGCTCTAGATAACGTTCAAGGATAAGGCCTCGTTTATCCCAAAACAGTGTTAGCTTAACTTTACCTGCTGACGGCTGCGTTTTGAACTTCCTCACAACGGGAGATGTTGGATGCTTCCATTGCATGCCCTGTCGTTTGCTTTCTGCTTCATAGTGATGGATCCAGGTTCATCTCCAGTGATAATGCGCTCCAAAAAGTTTTCACCTTCATTATGATACCGCACCAAAAGACGAGAGCAGACGTCCATACGATTACGCTTGTGCTCTCCTGTCAAATGTTTGGGCACCCATCTTGCACAAACTTTGTGAAAGCCAAGAATGTCATGAACTATCAAAAAGGCTGACCCTTGACTGATGTCGAATGAAGATGCATTTTTTTTTATTGTTAATCTTCTGTCATCGAAAATCATGGCTCTGGCTTCTTCCTGCTTGTCACCACTGGTTGATGTTGACGGTCGTCCTGAGCGCTGAGTATCTGTCACACATGTCCGACCTTCCTTGAACATTTGAATCCACTCGTACACACTCCGCCGTGGTGACGCATTATTCCCATACTGAGCACATAAACGCGTGTCAATTTCAGCTCCTTTCACACCTTCTGCCCACGAAACACGAACCACGGATCTCTGTTCTTCCAGAGTACAAATTGAAAGCGGCGCAGCCATGCTCACTACTCGTACGATATGTGACAGCTACGAGTAGCCTAAATAAGCCTATACTGTTGCTAGCCTAAATAATTCTATACTGTTGCTAGCCTAAATAAGCCTATAGATCTCAGTTTGGCTCGTTATTACAAGTATATACAGGGTGTACATAAAGTCAGGATCTATTTTTGTGAAGCACTTGGAAATTATATGGAATTCAATCATAAAATGATAAAGTGGTAACATTTATTAAATAATTAAGAGTAGGATTCGACGTGACGCCCATCAGTATCCCTGCACAGCTCAAATCGTTCCGCAGCATTTCTAAATACATTCTGGAGCATTTGCGGGGTTATGTTATCTGCAGCAGTTCGTATACGTGTACGTAAGTTTTCAAGACTCGTAATCTTCGTCTGATAGACGTGCGACTCGATAAAGCCCCATGCAAAGAAATCTAAAGGGGTTAAATCTGGTGATCTCGCTGGCCAAGGTCTGTTGCTTCCGCGTCCGATCCAGCGATTTGAAAAACGTCCATTTAGATAATCCTGAACAATTTTGGCATAGTGACAAGGAGCACCATCATGTTGATAGACGACGGAGATAGGATTGTTAGTACCGTCGTCTATCAACATGATGGTGCTCCTTGTCACTATGCCAAAATTGTTCAGGATTATCTAAATGGACGTTTTCCAAATCGCTGGATCGGACGCGGAAGCAACAGACCTTGGCCAGCGAGATGACCAGATTTAACCCCTTTAGATTTCTTTGCATGGGGCTTTATCGAGTCGCACGTCTATCAGACGAAGATTACGAGTCTTGAAAACTTACGTACACGTATACGAACTGCTGCAGATAACATAACCCCGCAAATGCTCCAGAATGTGTTTAAAAATGCTGCGGAACGATTTGAGCTGTGCAGGGATACTGATGGACGTCACGTCGAATCCTACTCTTAATTATTTAATAAATGTTACCACTTTATCATTTTATGATTGAATTCCATATAATTTCCAAGTGCTTCACAAAAATAGATCCTGACTTTATGTACACCCTGTATTATATATACTATCACTAAAATAAAAAGTGCAGATACTTATTGAAGTACCCTCGTGTGTATATACAGTGTGTCCGTAAAGTCATGGTGGGATTTTAAATAGCTATATTATTGCAACGAAACATGATAATGAGATGAAAAAAAGGCAAATTGAAGAACAACTCTAAAAGAATAACTTTATTTAACGTAGTTCGATATGGGCTCCTCTGGTAGCCCTGCAGACATCTAGGCGGTGATTCAATTCCAGCCACACACGCCCAAGAACATCAGGAGTGACGGATGCGATAGCTTCCGTGATTCGCTCGTGCGCGTGATGAATATCCCTAATGGGTACACTGTACACGCTTTGCTTGACGTAACCCCACAAATAAAAGTCCAAAGGTGTCAGGTCCGGAGAGCGTGGAGGCCATGGCTTCCATCCTCCTCTTCCTATCCATCTCTGTGGAAATTTTTCATTAAGGAATTCTCGAACAACGTTGGCATAGTGCGGAGGAGCACCATCTCGCTGAAAGATGACATTATTGTCAATAAATTGGGTACTGCAAAATGTTCCAACATAGCGAGGTAGTTGTGTGACGTCACAGTGGGTTCCGCGAAGAAAAATGGGCCAATCACTCGATCTCGTGCTAGAGCACACCACACATTAACTTTCGGGATATTACGCTCATGTTCAACATAGGCATGTGGACAGCCTAGACTAACTACGAGATAAAGGTTAAGCTTAGCCTAGACTAACTACAAGATACAACTTTGAGAGTTGTTCTTAAATTTGGCATTGTTTCATCTCATTATCATGTTTCGTTGCAATAATATAGCTATTTAAAATCCCACCATGACTTTACGGACACACTGTATATATGAGATGAATTTCACAATTAAACACGTGAAATGAATGATGATGTAAATCCACAAGGAAAAATAAAAATTATTCCAAGGCCTTTCGTGTATTCAGACGTACACCTCGTCAGGGAATGACGAGGTGTACTTCTGAATACACGAAAGGCCTTGGAATAATTTTTCTTTTTCCTTGTGGAATTACATCATATATATATTATATATATATATGTATATATATATATATATATATATATATATATATATATATATATTAGTGGTGGACCGGATGTCAGTTTTCAACATCTGCGGATGCGGATGCGGATTTTTTAATTTCAATATCCGCGGATGCGGATATTTAGTTAATCTATCAATATAATATAGAATTATGAATATATGACATAATTTTTCAAATTTCGTGATATTACTATTATGGCAGGCAATGCATAAGAATTAAAATTAATATTAATGTTTTCATTATGATAAAAAAAATAACTTTCTCAAGAGTTTCAGCCACAGAAAATTCAATGACACAAGTTTCATTCAATTTTCAATTGCTAATTTTAGAAACTGCAAATTTTGCAATGTATTTGCTATAGAAAATTAGCAGTTTTATTTTTGCTAAAGAATTTACTATTTTTTGTATTTATTTACAATAATCTTGTTCGAAACACGATAGACTGCTTGATCTTATACGAACAATTTCATCCTGAAAAGTTACTGTGTTGCTGTGAAAAAAAAATCAGTGGAGTACGCACAGCGGCACAGGCAGTGTTTGTTGATTTAATGGTATTTATATTTGAGGTTTATATATTTGTTTGTTCATTAATAACTAATACTTCACATGAAATGTGCATGACTGGGCCTTATAAGCTACTTTATAAGCTAATTTAATTGTAAATTGCATAATTTATTAGAGGTAATATCCGCATAACATCCGCAGTCAGAAGTGCGGATGCGGATGTTAAAAATGAGGCGGATATCCGGTCCACCACTAATATATATATATATATATACACACAGGTATATACAGGTATAGTTCTTCAAGCAAAGAACTGTAGACAAGTGTCATTGACGTCCCACCTCACCAAAATTTGAAAGAATAGTCAAAGAGAAAATCTGACTTCTTGGAGACACTGGAAAGATTCAACGAAAATCAGCACGTATTCCGATCAGGAAGATCATGCTTATTACAACTTATAGAGCATTATAACAATATCCTAGATGCACTTGAAGGCAATGAAAACTATAATGTCATATACACGGATTTTGCTAAAGCTTTCGACAAATGCGATCATGGTATAATAGCACATAAAATGAAACATTTGGGAATAACAGGCAAAGTGGGAAAATGGATCTACAACTTCCTCAGAAAACGAGTATAGGTGGTCAAAATTCAAGGTGTATCATCATCAGAATCAGAAGTACGCAGCTCAGTACCACAAGGTACAGTGCTGGCCACACTTCTGTTCATTATCATGCCAACAGACATAGACAGTGGAGTAAACAACAACATTATAGTAACATCATTTGCGGACGATACAAAGATCAGCAGAAAATCAGCGATGCAAATGAAGTGGAGGCCTTGCATAGGAACACGAACAAAATATACAAATGTTCAGAAGACAACAATATGACATTTAACACCGAGAAATTTCAGCTCTTGAGATATGGTAGAAATGAGGAACTGAAACAGACTGCATATTATGCCCCAGATAGACAGGAAATTCAGAGAAGTACGAAAGCGGTCGACTTGGGGTTAATAATGACCGATAATGCCAAATTCGAGACACAAAATCAGATAGCAATAAACAAAAAGAGTCGCGGGACAGGTACTAAGAACGTTTAAAAGGAGGGACAAGACAGTAATGATCCCCCTGCTGAGAACACTATCATACCAAAACTTGAATACTGCTCAGTTTTGACGTCCCCATATAAAAACGAAGAAATTAATAAACTAGAAGAAACGCAGAGACATTTCACAGCAAAGATTGATGGCTGCAATGAGCTCAACTGGTGGGAAAGACTACGTAAACTAAATTTGTACTCCCTGGAAAGAAGAAGAGAGAGGTATACCATAATCTACATATGGAAAATGATCGAAAAACTGGTACCAAACCGAAAACGAAACCCAATTACCATCCAAACAACGCTGGAAAATAGGAAAAGCAGAATGTGTAGTGTTCCCAAATTAAAGGCCAGACAAGGGACCTCCTCAACACTGAAGGAAAATAGCTTGGTTATCTCAGGGTCAAGACTTTTCAACCAGCTTCCAAAGGACCTCAGAAATGTTACAGGGGTCAAAGTTGAAGTCTTCAAGAGAAGACTAGATACCGGGGCTCAGGACGGTACCAGATGGGCCGGGTGTACCTGGCTATGTGCGGTGGAGAGCGCAAGAGAGCAACTCGCTCTTCCACTAAGCCAGGACTAGAGGCGGGGCCACCAGTTTGACCTTCGTGTGAAGAAAGACCGACGCACGAACCCAAACGAGGTTAACGAGGTGTGTGTGTATATATATATATATATATATATGCAAAAATCTGCAATATTGTAATTTCATTTGTAAATGCAAAGAGAATAATGACATTAGGTTTTTTAATTACAGTAAAAATTCTAATACGCAATATCGGTCGAACATTGAATGTAAATCCAACAAATATTTTTCCCGATTTCAAAACAATTTTTTTTTTGTTCAAATAATTGTGCAAAAGTTAAAAGTGCTTCACTAATCATGACCTAAATCGCTAAATTAACATTTTGAGAGTTACAGATTTTTAGCTAATTAGGTTAATTAATGTTGAAAATAATTACAAAAATGGGTATGAAAAGCAATGGTATACGTTCAAAGCTTTATATATATATATATATATGAAAATTATTTCACGAAAGTAACACGTGAAAAATATTTATGATGAATAAAACCACGAAGGAAAGGAAACACAAAAAGGTGCTCAAGCGCTTTCGTCTAATGACATCCTCAGGAACACTGAAGTACATAAAAGGTTACGGCCTATATATAGGTTACAGAAAGAAAAAAATAAAATAAATAAATAAATAACATACATACACACAAACATATATATATATATATATATATACATACATATCTACACATATATATATATATGCAATAAACGGAGAAGTAAAAATAAAAATTAAAAATTAAAGGATTAACAAAGAGGCATACAGATTTGTAAGGAAAAATATCGATTTTTAGCACAAGATCAAATGAATTATAAAAATACAAATTTATACTGGAAATCTGCCCGGGTTTTAACACTTTGCCTTTTATAGTCAAGTTTCGATATATATAAAAATAAAATGAAGATTAAAAGTTAATAAAGTAGCATACAAGTTTACCAAAGATTTAGCGTCCTACCCCTTTTATCTAAATCTGTTTTGAAGGAATTCAAAACAACAGGATCGAGTTGAAAAAGACCTTTGCTTATGTTGAAGTTATTTGAAAGTTGGATAATGGCAGACTCAAGAATATTTCTATTAACAATGTTGCTAGAGTGAAATAAAACTGAAGCATTATTCCAATCAATACAGTGGGATAACTCTGACAAATGGACAAAAAGAGCACTGGACAACTGTCCTGTTCTAACGGAATATTGATGCTGTTTTATACGTGTGTGCAAATCCTTTCCCGTCTGACCTA
>JAJOZX010002004.1:30000-270000 GCA_023014485.1 Bathynomus jamesi
CATATCACACGCTGGCATGTCACAAGCTGGCATTAATCGTCAACAGACTCAAACCTCGACCATTACCCCCCAGAGCTCCTGTTGCTAATTGTTTTATTATTTTAAACGACGTTGATAATTTTAAAATGCCTATCTAAACGGTTTTTAAACATATTAACGCTGATACAGTTCACGACGGACGCGGGAAGATTATTCCATTTATCAATTACTTTAAACGTAAAAATGATGATGATGATGTCTGTTCGTTTATACACGCCAAAACGGTTAGGGTAATCTGCACCAAATTTAGTTTACACATTAAGGGAGAACCATTGCAGGTTCTAATAACACACCAGCCCTCCCCTCCTAGTCCTTCTCCCCCATGTGAGGGACTTGGAGGCGCGCTCTAAATAGTTAGGATAATCTGCACCAAATTTAGTTTACATATTAAGGGAGAACCATTGTAGGTTCTAATAACTCACCCGCCCCTCGTGGTCCTTCTCCCCCCCACCATGTGAAGGGACTGGAAGGGGCCCTCTAAATAGCTAGGGTAATCTGCACCAAATTTAGTATGCACATTAAGGGAAAACCATTTAAAGTTTTAGTAACTCACTCGCCCCTCCTAGTCTTCCCCTTGGTTGTGTTTTGTTTTTGTGCATGATGCGGCGAGCCTTCTAGTATATGTATGTCACGCGGGCTTACCTGCCGCATGATATTTACAGGGATGCTCACTAACTACTCAAAAAATTCTTGATTGTCCCAATCAGTCGAGTGTTGCAGGAAGCGTTGAGTCTGTAATTTCCAAATAGAGTTAACTTATCGATTAACTGAATCACCTTTTCTCACCCTTCTTCCTTATGTGTATAGTTCAGGATGGAACAAAAAAGTGCGTATTTCTTACTGTTTACTTAAATTGAATCCACTGAAGTGATAAATACAGAACAACAATTTAATTGCAATCAAGTGGAATAGTTTTCACAGTTAAATGACACAAATGGAACAGTTTGGTGATATGAAGCGGAAGTTATTTTTTTCACTTTTTTCGGCTAGTACACGAAGAACAGCTATAGGACATTCATTTATAAATACAGCGAATATGGAGGAACAAATACTTTAATAAAACAGTGTCGGAATTAACTCACAATCATTACTTGATTATTTCACAATAAGTTACTGTAGGAGCACAATATCTTTGCGGGTAAGGGAGTGTCACTCGAATTTCACATAGCTTAATGGGCAGCTGCTTAAGGGGTGGTCTTGGCAGAGGGCTGACGGATTAGCAAGAACAAGGGCCACCTGTGCCACGGTGGCATTATTTGAAGAGCACAGAATCGCAAGAACAGATCACGGGCGCACGAAAGGGATGGCCTTGGTACGAGGGCCACATAAATGCCAAGAATATTGAAAAAGCCTTTGCTGGAAGCTAAATAATCCTTGTAGGCGGGGATTTTAAAGTTCAGGAACAACCTGTTTGGGCGGTTGTTTCTGTTATATGCCTATGACATAACAGTCCGCCGAATAGGGTGGAGCGAAATAAGAAATCTGAACTTTTAATTGGTAAGAACTTGCATGGAAATTAACCAATCGAAGCATAAGTAAGGTCATGACTTGAGGCGGAACTAAAGGACTTTGCCTCAGAATTTAACATTTGAAAAGAACCACATGTCAGGAGTCTATGGTCGGACAAGAATCATGAGAAAAAATTAAACAGGGAGACCATCCATAAAAGTTGATGAGGGACAGAGAGACTTGGATGAACGAAGTGACAATTGATATTATAAAATATGCGTTTGTTTTGAACTGTAAGGTTTACGATGTCAGCTATAGTTTCGGGAGGGAAAGATCTATGGAATATGTGGTCAACACGCAATGATACCCGCATGATACTGAAATCGGCAAGTGCTGAGAGATGTAAAAATCTTAAGGTTTTTACTTAGGATATATAAAGGAAAAATATATTCGTTATGACGAACTCATTAGGCACATTTTTTTACCATTATGGCATATATATATATATTATATATATATATATATATATATATATATATATATATAATATATATATATATATATTATAATATATATTATATATATATATATATATATTATTAGTGGTCCCTCTCTCCCTGCGGAAACCCAGAGCAAAGACTGCAAAGGGATAGTAATTGGGACTCTCCAGAACCACTTCAACTATTCCGCCAGCCAAGAGGGGATTATTAAAGCATCCAGATTACGGATGCCAAATCAAACTTCAAGAAGGCCGATTAAGTTCATTATAAAGAGTGTTGATATAAAGAAAAAAACTGTGTTTACGTGAATGAATACCTTACAAAATTTAAGTAAGATCCGTTCAAAAGAGTTCTAAAATTTAAAAAAGCTCACTAAAATTATTTCCACTCATATTACGTGCGAAATGGTGTTATTTATGCGAAAAAATCACACACCGGTCAAAGACCACTGATTAATAGTGAAACAGATCCAAATAAATATTTCCGCGAAGTACAGGGTCAACCCCTTATCTAAATTAGGGAATTCTTACTGCAGAATCCTATACTTACTTCCCTTTATCTTATGCAAATCTCCATAACCGTACAGGACTACATATGAAGAACCCATTATGTTTCTTTTAACCGTTAATACGACTAACACTGTTATTATCATTATTACCAAATTACTTTGAACGACGCTGGCTTGCAATCCACTCCAAAAATTAACTATAATCGAATGAAGAAAAACTGTTTAGCTTCATTAGAATTAAAATGTTTATCCACTAATTGGAGACCATTACCGCGAGTTCTATCCGCAGTGCTGAAGATGAAATATCTTTTGGCGTCGACATTATTAAAACCTTTAATCGTTTTAAAACCCTAGATTAAATCTCCTCGAATACGTCTTTATACAAATGAGAATAAATTTAACGTTTTTAAACGAGCAGCGAATGATTTGTTTCTAAGTCTTGGAATCGTTTTAGTAGTCCGTCGCTGCACTCTCTCCATTCAGTCTATGTCCTGTCGTAAATATTGGGACCAGAACTGAACGTAGTAGTCTAGGTGGGGTCGTACTAAGGAATTATTTAATGTTAGCATTGATTTCTCTTATTTAAATTCAAATTATCTACCAATTAACCCAATAATTATATTTGCTTTTCTAACCAATTCTAGGGAGAATTCCTGAAAAAATTAATTTATTAGTCCTATCCTTTAGAATCCGCATCATCCGTTTATATTTCTCTATTAGCTCCTCTGATCTGGAAATCTTAACATCGTTAGTTCCAACATGCACGAATTTTGTACCATAAATATCGTACAATCATCAGCATCTTTACCAAACTTGTCTATGGAGTCCTTGATGTTGTTAACACGTGCTCCAGGATAGCGGTGCCTCCTTCTCCGAGTTTGGTTCTTGCCGCAGAGCTCCTGTAATTGCCCTCGAATAATGGAATCGCCAGGTGGCCTAACCTCCTCTGGGTCTAAGTTGTAACTAGTTGTAACTACTCTTAAACAAGGTTTATGCTGGCTAGGTCGGGCTCCACTTCGAATTAGCTCAAACGGTCGATCTCCCGAAGGGGAAAGGGGGACAAGAATGACGACTGTTTGGGATTCGGCGTAGAATCTTCGCGCGATCTCTGCCCTGTGTGAGATCTCGCGCCCAAACTCTCTCAAACAAAATCCTGCAGTGAGTTGAACCTAACTGTGAAAGCACTAAATTCCTCTCTCAGTGCAATCGCCTCTGTCCTACGTCTTCGAAATTCGTCTCTCGCCGAAATACCTCGTTTTGTAGTTCTTGTCTGTTTACGCAAAATCTACAAACTAAAGGGTTAGCAGAAAGAACGGTAAAAAAGTACTGAAGAAACTTTCACCGCATACGGAACAATCGCGTAGGTTAGGGGCCATATCTAGAAAATTTTTCTCTCGAAAAATTAAAATTAATTTCTCAATCTAACTGCTAACAAGTAGGCAGAAGAGTCGAATAAATTATGGATTAGCTGAGCTGAAAATAGTAAACAAGAGTGCGCAAAATACCAAAAAAAAAAGGAATTTCTACTCACACCCACAACTTTTTTTTTAATAGTAGGTAAGTGAGAGGGATTAGCGATGACAAACAACAATCACTTGGAGGATGTATTAAAAAAATCCTGTTTTCCGTGAAATAATTATTAAATGTGCAAATAAAACAGAAATAATAATAACAAACAATAACAAAAGAATCTAAGTTCCTTGAATAATAATTATATATATATATATATATATATATATATATATATATATATATATATATATATATATATATATATATATATATTAATAATAACAGAGCAGACATACTATAATAATAATAATAATAATAATAATAATAATACACGGTAACAAACTGTGTACCCACGTGCAAAGATAAATGATAAACTCGACAATAAATACTTTAGTAATTAAAATATTAATATAAAATAATTTAAATCACTAATGAGCAAAATGTTAGTAAAATGACAAATTAGACAATCAAACACTTCAATCAATCAGATACACACAAAAGAAGATAGACTTCAATCTTTTTTCAAAAGCTTTCAAAAATGAGTCCCATCTGGGTAAAGGCCGATATTGCGGCAGCACTATTATTATGTAACTTAGGCAACTGTAACTATCAGTTTCGGCTGTAATAATTGATTAGGTTTTCCTTTATTTTTATCTTTTATCTTTTAATTTTTATTAAGTCTAGTCTTTTTTGCTCACCTGGAAGCATTTTTGTATCCTGTATCATATGTTTATTGCCCTAATAATAATGTAAAAAAAAAAATTCGGCCTTCTCATATATTTCTCATTCATAATCTCTTTCAGGAGCCCCATTATGCATTAATTTTAAGATGCATCATTGATACTATGTTAATCACACCTGATTAACAGTTAAAGATTATAAAAATTGTCATCGATCAATTTGTTTATTAACGTGTTTTTCCATCTCACATCCCTAGTTGTAACATTCCATCCCTAGTTTTAATGGTCCTTCATAACAAGTCAAAAGTGCAGTCTCTGAATTTCTTTACAATGTACATGGGATTGAGGCCCATAAGAGTGACCTCCTCTCGGTTCGCGGTGTTTACCAACTTTCCCTTATTAAAAACCTGGAGATTTACTTACTAAAAATACGAAGAAAACACCGAACATATTGACTCGAAATGAAAAACCTTGATTGCTAAAACAAATACATCAACTTTAAAAATTTTTGTTTTTGTTTTAATATAAATAATTGTGAAATTGGACTATTTATTTTATATAATTTGTCCCTTAAGCTTTAGGCTTTACTAGGCTCCTAATTAAAAATAAAACAGAGGTTTTTATTATTAATAATCCATATGTCATGAATAAGAATTACTTATATATATATAAATATTGTCGTGTATTGGTTTTTTAATAAGAAATATAATGATGTGTTTGGAGTATAATAAACTGATTAATATTACGCGAAATTAACGCGTGCAAAATGTAATTATCTGAAATATAAATCACTGTTTAGCAACCGTTAGAGAGAGGTGTGGAAATTCTGAAGCCATATACCCCGTAACCCCGAACCAGTCCTCGAACCCAGTGGGGTATAAGAAAGGGTGTTTCGTCCGATTAAAATGAAAATTGTGATTTAAAGTTAACTAAAAACTCTCTCCACGATAAAAACCATTAAATTATAAATTCGCGCTCGCCTTGGCCCCGCCCTCTTCATTGTTTCAACGTAAAATAAAAATCAGTAAATAGTGATAATCGTTCGTAATTTCTCCCACTGCCTCGCTTTGTTCTTCTAAATTTCAATGGCGGCCAAGCTTACCCGTCTACACGTTTATAAAACACGGTGGAATGAGTGTAAAGCAGTAGAAAGAGTAATAATAAACAACAGTGTGTGTGAAAAGAAAAGTAAAATAAGAATTAAAGCGTTTTCACTATAGTATGTATTTATGTATGTATGTATGTATATGTTACGTATGTATATGTAATATGTATGTATATGTTACGGACAAAGCCCGGCAGTTGGATAATGCGCGCTTTGTCTGGACACACCGCACATTGTCCTCCCTCATTTGACAGAGTCCGAAATATATATATATATATATATATATATATATATAAACTAACCTATCTTCACCTAACCTAATTTAATCTAACCTAATACCGTTGAACACCACACGTTGTCCACCTGGGGCTGGCCAAAGTCTGAACTATTTATATATTTTGGACTCTGTCAAATGAGGGAGGACAATGCGCAGTGTGTCCAGACAAAGCGGGCATTGTCCAACTGCCGGGATATGGCCGTAACATATATATGTCTCCATCACCTCACAATTCAGTAATCAAATTGTATTATATACACGATGCCAGTGAGCTCCTCTTATAACTTAGTCTCCTCATCCTCATTCATTTGTAACTCTTAAATCTACTTCATAAACTAATTAAGTGTAAAGTTTTTTCTTTCTTTCCTTCAGATTTTATTTTTTTTTACATGCACTCATTCACCCATATCTACTCTCTATCGCACATTCTTAAAATTCCAATACGTGCCCGTCCCTTTTGGACGCCCGATTTTATAGGTACCTCAACACAAAACCGAATGATGGTCACTTATCAATTTTGAACCTTAGCATTAGAAGCCTTGCTAAACATCATGATGACCTCAAAGATACGTTATTTTTTTAAAAAATTGTCGTAATTACACACGGAAATATTCATACAGAATCCGTATAAACATCTTTTTCTTTTAGAGGGTTATACATTTTTTTACACTTTACGCGCAGAAAGAAGCGATGGTATTCGTATTTACAAAAAAGTACCATAAAATACACAAAAATTTACCCACTCTACAGTAGAACCCCACATTGAAACATGCGCGGTAAGTCTTACCCTTGACAAAACCTCTCTCAACATACTGGCAGTATACAGATCATCTGACGGTAGAACAAATAACTATGTTAATACTTTACAAGATCAAATCAGACATCAGTCCCTAAGAGCTCGGCTCTTTCATCCTCGGGAACTTTAATATAGACTTAATGAAAATAGGGACAGACCGCATTGCCAAATCATTATGCAACGCAATGATCAATCATGAATATGAGACCTACGTAACAAGGTCAACACGCCCCGATACTGACCTTACCAGATCTTTTATCGGCCACATATGGTCAGATATAGGCCCACAGTACATACAGGACACGAGGATACTCCTTGCAGGCATAAGTGACCACCTCCCAAATTACGTCATAATTAAAACAACGGTAAACACCTTAAAGTACACAAATATTAAATTCAGGAAAACATGGCATAATCAGCCTAATAAATTCAAAACGAAATTAATTAGGCGAAACAGATTTCGACTTCATTGACAACCCACATACAGACATAAATACCAAATTTGAAAACTTTCAGGAATCATTTTGGCATACCTTTAACGAATCCTGCCCCATCATTGAAAAAAAATATTCCTACAGTTCAAATCAACAATCTTTGGTTGACCCCAGGTCTAAAGACATTTATTAAACAAAAACACAAATTATACAAAAATGTGAAGGAAAGTCTAATCCCAGAGGACGTCTACACTCACTATAGAAACAGACTTAATACATTCATACACAAAATTAAAGCTAATTACTAAAACATAAATTAAAAAAATATAAAGGCGGTCCCAAACAATACTGGAACGTCAATAACAAAGCTATTAATAAAAAACTAACAAAACTCTTTATCCCGGAAAAGCTATTAATAAATAATGAGCCTATAAAGCCAAATAAATATTTTAAATACTTTCAACGATTATTTCGCCGAAAGCCAACCTTGCTTCTAAAACCACCAACAATAAACTCTAAAGTGTTTATGTATGGCTTAATGCCAATAAACTATCCTTAAATATTAAAAAAACAGCTTACATAGTCATCACAAAAAAGAAATCGTTGCCCCCTTTAAACCTATACATAAATTCAATTCCTGTTCAGCGAGTGCAATCGGCCAAACTTCTGGGAATTGCCATCGATTCAAACCTCTTATTCAAAGAACATACTGAAGAGCGTCATAATACTGCTCCAGAAATCATCCAAAACAAACTATTAGCGTCCCAAGCACACACCACTTTAACACAACAGACAACACCACTTTAATACAACACAATCAGACACGTACATCAAAAAACGGAATTATACTCTAGAGTCTAGACTGTGCGACTAGATCCTTATTCTCAACTGGGCCAAACCTTTGGAATTCATTTGATCATTGATTTTATTATAAAATGTAGCTCATGACATGGATAACCTTGATAGTCTCGAATGGCTTCATGTTTTCCAAATAAAATGTAATGTAATGTAATGTAATAAAACAGTGTAGGACATTAAAAACCTTTAAAAAAAATTTGAAAGACAAATTCATTAACTTATGCAATCCCAATCCCAAGTCTTATCTCAATAACAAAATTAAATTACATACTCTTGTTTCCATGTTTATTTCTGTATTTCTATATAACAAAACTAAAAAAATAATAACCAGTACGGTAGAGTAAAACCAAACATGGGCAAGGTCAAGGCATCTAAGGTCGTTAAGAGCAAAGTAGTTAATATTTTCGATATTTTTATTATATGAGGGTTGGCTGAAAAGTAATGCCTCCACTCAAATAAATTTTAAACGGGTTGAAGGATTTTATCGAAACAAAAGCAGATATGTACCTTAGAATTTATTCTTCAAAACGATACATTTACTTTTCTATAAAATCACCCTTTACCTCCATACATTTACATCAACGATAAATGAGTTTTTGAAATCCATCCAGGTAAAACTCGGAGCTTTGACTACGAAACCAAAATTTCACAGCGGCCTTAACTACTTCGTCAGACTCTTAGCGATTTCCACGGAGATGTTCTTTAAGTTTAGGGAAGAGGTGAAAATCGCATGGTGCTAAATCGGGGCTATATGGTGGATGCGGCAAGACGGTGAATTGCAGATCCTCAATTGCTTCTCGCGTTTGAACACTGGTGTGAGGCCGTGCGTTGTCATGGTAAACAATGACTGCGTTTTTGTGAGTGCGAACCCTCTTGATCCGTTTTTTTAACTTCTTCGGAGTTTAATATAACGTGCGGAGTTCATTGCTGTTCCTCTTTCCGTAAAGTCTTCGAGAACAACACCACTGATATCCCAAAAAACTCATCATCACTTTTTCAACCGATTTTTGAACTTTGAATTTTTTTGGTTGCGGTGAATTTTTGTGCCGATATTCCATGGATTGCCGCTTATTTTCAGAGTCATAATGGTGGACCCACGTCTCGTCCTCTGTCACAATGCTGTGAAGAAATTCATTTTCATTTTCGAAGCGCTGCAGATTTTCTTGGCAAATGCGTAGTCTCTCAGTTTTCATCTCGGGTGCCTCGCATGCTCACTGTCATCTGGCGCAGACCTTTCAGTAACCGAGAATACTGATAATGTGCACCCACTCGCTCTTTGGAGATATCGAGCACTGCAGCAATTTCATTTTGTTTAATACGACTACTTCCACGAATCAGTTCGTCAACGTAGTTCCGATGAGACTCGTCGGTTGCCGTTACAGGCCTTCCACTTCACGGTTTGTCTCTCAACTCTTTTTGCCCTGGTTCTCCTTCTTTACACTGCCTCGTCCAACGTCGAACGGTACTCACACCAACGCACCGTTTGCCGAACACAGCTTGCATTCACCGATGAGTGTCTATGGGAGCAACACTTTCCGCGGTCAAAAATTCAATTATGGCACGTTGCTTGAAGCGAACATCTTTACTCCTTTCCATTATAATGAGTGTAGGCTATATTAGGCTATAACACAAAACTGGTTTTATCTGGTTACCTTTAAACAATCTGGAATGGGGTGGAGATATCAAGTTACAACACAAAACCGGTTTTATCTTGCTACCTCTACACAATCCAGAATTATTTAAGTGGAGGCATTACTTTTCAGCCCACCCTCGTATTTAATTACATTTCAGCGTCTAATTTCCAAATAAATACGAAGGCATAATCTTAGCTGAATACCTATATGTACGAGTACTTATGTGTAGTTATGTGAATGTGTAATCTCAGCTGAATAGCCTAACTGTATGTATTTCTAAACATATGTTTGCAGCTTACAACAGATAATCTTCATGTACTTTTCTCTCTTTACCGCTATATCTTTGAAAATGAAAATGAAAAGGTTTATTGGCAGACTATAGTAGCCGATCCAGACCTTTAACAGAGGGACTTAGTAACACCATATCATCGGCATAAACTAAGTTATTTATCCTTGTGTTATCTATACAACATCCCACTGTTGTCTCATTAAGTGAAGCAATTAATCCGTCAGTATACACATTAAACAGCATAGGGAAGAGCAAGGAGCCTTTTCTCACCTCGCAAGAGGAGCCAAAACATTCGGATAGTACATTGCCCCACCTAACGATAAAAGATTGGTGGGAATACCAAAATTTCAATAAATTTAATATGTACATGGGAACCTTCCTGTCTTCTAGTTTTTAAAATAAAATATTGTGGTTCACTCTATCATATGCCGTACTTCTATCTAGGAAACAACTATAAATAGTTGAATGTATTTAGATATGTTTCTTTAAGTACACAGGTCAGTTGAGTGGGACCTTTTAAAACCAAACTGATTAGATGTCCATAGACCATAGGTAATCATTTAATCGGAGTAACAAGAGTTTTTCTAGTAGTTTCGAGAAGCAGGAAACGACAGCAATAGGCCTGTAATTATTGCTGGACAGAATGTCTCCATACTTATTTTTGACCAGGGGCAAAATATATACCCTCATGAACTCTGCAGGGATATGGCTATGAGCAAGCATGGCTGATAGGAGCAATGATATATGCAGACATACTATGTCATTGGCATATTTTAAGTGCCTCATTCGATAAGTCATCTACCCTGACGCAGAACCAGTCTTTAACTCTTTAATTAACCTCTTTACTTCAGGAATTGATATCAAAGTATTTTCCCTTGTCCCTTGTTCCTTGTCGCTTGTCCCTTGTATCTTTAAAGTTAATGTACATAACTTCGCTACTCTGCATTATCTATCAAGAGTTACCATACAACTCCATTCTGCCAATAAAGCATAAAATTTGCTTGTTAATGGCAGTTTTTTGCTATGTAAACATAGGAAGGCATTACTGTCCCATTTGTCCGAATGTATAATGTGTGTACACTACTACATAATATGTATGCGGGTGCGTATTTATGGCTATACCGTACATGCATGTACCTGCATATGTTTGTGTGCGTCCATATGTATGTATATGTGTGTATCTATGAAGATATGTATGTATGTATGTATGTATGTAGTATATGTATGCGCTATTATTATTATTATTCTTATTATTATAAGTTATTTTAAGGGTTAAATCAATAGAGGAAACTTTAGAAGTGTTTTAAAGTGGTACGTTTTCCTTTATTCATTATAGACAGTTAATTGAATGAAACAATTTAACGAGTTCATGTTTATATTTCCGTGTGATTTCCCTTCATCGGATACTAAAAAGGCTTGTGATAGTCTCTTTATTAGATTCTTTGTACATTCGTCCAGGTCAATTCTCCAAAATATATGTATATATAAGCTACATTATGTTTAAGTCTAAACTAATGAAATCGTAAATAATTACTGAAGCTAAATTAATTTTTTTTTTTACTGAAATTAAATTATCCCTCCTATGCAATGTAGAGGCTAACGGACACCACCTTCTCTTTTGTAAATATGACTCCGCCGAACGTTAACAGAAGCGAGGAGAAGGCGGGGAGCGAACCCGGGCATTTCAATTCCGCTTTTTGAAACGGAACCATTTTTCCCATCACGGAATCACCGCGACCACAGCTTTATAGAGTGATGTCAACCACAAATCTTTGAAATTAATTTTTGTATTCCATCTTTGCATTCGCCATCGGCGACTGCAGGCATGTCCGCGAGTTGCTTGGATGCTTTGTCGCTTTAGGTATCACACAACGAAGAGTGTCAGTCACGGTTCACGTGTAATTTTATCACAGTTTAAATTTCATGGCATTTACTTTATCTTGTTCGTGGCTATCAGTTTAATTTTTTACTCATATCTCGAAAGTGCACATTTTGAATATATATATGGCACCTTCGGATTTTTACCTGTTTGGATCACTAAAAGACGCTTTGAGAGGTCAGCGATTCCAAGGCGATGATGACCTGAAGGAGGCGGTGCATGACTGCTACGCACACAGCCAAAAGCATTCTTTTGTGATGCCATTAGGAAGCTTGTAGATCTCTGGACTAAGTGTATTGAAAAACAGGGAGGCTATGTTGAGAAGTGATGTGTTTATAATCTATCAGATGTGAAAATAAAAAGTGCGGATACTTATTGAATTACCCTCGTGTTATATATATATATATATATATATATATATATATATATATATATTGTGGAGTATATAGAATGGAGTGTATATAAACTAATTAAAGTTGTGAGTTGGATGTCGCGAAATTCTATTGGCTGCTCCGGGAAGCCACAAACAATATGAAGGAGAAAGCTTCATTTCTATTCAAAATAAACTGAATTATGGTAGTGGCGCTCCTTTCGGCTCTGATGTCGCTCGCATCAGTTCATAGTGTGTGTGTCTCTTGGTGAGCGAATCTCCCTTTACGTCATCCCTTAATTTCCTTTAAACTCACCCTTTATAACCTTCCTTAATTTTCACTTTAAATTACTCTTTTAATTTATCCCTTAAAATCTTCCCTTAATTTTGTTTTTTAAATTAAGGGACGGACGTCACACTCCCTGGTCGTGGAATTCCTCATTAGCTCTAAATTCGTCTTTTAAGGCCGGTCGAGGAACATAGGAAGCCGGGGGCTATCTAGGGACAATCTATGTAAGGGGCTCCGATTTCAGTCATCTCCCTTTTTCAACACACACACAACACACACACACACACACACACACACACACAAAATAACGCCTCTATTTTTCTCTGACTTTTTTTTTAAATGGTTTCTTTTAGTCATAAAATACTTTGGTAAAAAATAGTTTACATGCACAATACACGGCTTCTTTATGAACAAGTGATTAGAGGGTGTTATCTCGTGTTTTGCAAGTTTTAATTTCTTAAGATGTAATTATTAGAGGAAATTGATCAATTAACTTTTTTTTTCCTGTAAGTTTTACCACCCAAATAATTTATTATTTCATTCATTGAGATCTTCATTTTAGCAGTGAAGATGATGAAAGAATTATATATATATATATGAATAGAAACGACATAATATTAAGGAACGTTTCTGCACACGCGGAAGAGAAATAACGTTCCTTAATATTATGTCGTTTCTATTCATTTATATACTACGTGGTCATTGCAGTTAAATGCACATATTCACGATTTGCGAGGGTGCCCTCTCAGGGCATTGGTTTCTGCCCTATGTAGGAGAATTTCGATTTGTGAATGATTGAGGTCCGTGGTGTAATGGTAGCGCATCCAACCGGCAAATGGAAGGCCTTGGGTTCGATTCCCGGGCGGTTCGCCTCATTTTTCATTTATTCGTTATTTCTCTTCCGCGTGTGCAGAAACGTTCCTTAATATTATGTCGTTTCTATTCATTTATATACTGCGTGGTCATTGCAGTTAAATGCACATATTCACGATTTGCGAGGGTGCCCTCTCAGGGCATTGGTTTCTGCCCTATGTAGGAGAATTTCGATTTGTGAATGATTGAGGTCCGTGGTGTAATGGTAGCGCATCCAACCGGCAATTGGAAGGCCTTGGGTTCGATTCCCGGTGGTTCGCCTCATTTTTCATTTATTCGTTATTTCTCTTCCGCGTGTGCAGAAACGTTCCTTAATATTATGTCGTTTCTATTCATTTATATACTGCGTGGTCATTGCAGTTAAATGCATATATATATATATATATATATATATATATATATATGATAATGATAAACTTTATTGGCAGGATACAAATCCCATAAAATAGTACAATATTCGGACCTTTTCCAGTTTGTGTACCGTTTTTCATATAATTTATTTTTGCTTTATAAGGCTAACTAACGAAAATATCATGACCTAACCTAACCAATCGTCAAGGGCGTACAGTTAACCTAACGATTGGTTAGGTTAGGTCGTGATATTTTCGTTAGTTAGCCTTATAAGCCTAACTAAAGAGATTGATATTATCACTCATTTTTGATCTGAAAAGAAGCAAAAATAAATTATATGAAAAACGGTACACAAACTGGAAAAGGTCCCAATATTCTTGACGATAATAAACGCTAAGATAAATCAAACGATAAATAATAAATTTTAAAAACTAAAATATTATGACTAAAGGAGAAATAAAAATGAGACGTGTACTGAAACAAATCACAGTAAAAAATACCCACTGCTAAGACTACGAAAAGAAGAAGAAGGAAAAAAAAAAGGATATAAGAATAAAAAGTTGCCTGAAAAGCTGCTGTCATGCTTCTCACCGGCATATTCACATAAGAATATTGTAATTAAAGTACAAAAATGAAACGTTAATGCCAACATTGTGTAAACCAATATGGATGTAATGTACATCTTATGTAATGTGTTTTTTCTCAATAAGATTATTATTAAAAAAAAAAATACACGTAGTGACAACACCAACATATATATATATATATATATATATATATGGTAATAATAATAATGGTGCTAATAATAATAATAAACTTTATTGGCAGGAGACAGATCACCACCAGCCCCCCCCCCCCCAAAAGGTGCAGTGTCCATCAAGTTAATGAACGATACAAGTAATTTAATAATAAATTTAGGAAAAACCGAAAAAGAACACGGTAATAAAGAAATAGCAATAATACACGTAAGTAGTATAGCCGCAAAAGGGGAGAGTGCAAGAATGTTGCAGGTTATTATGTAATGTTGCAAAGGGGGGTGGGGGTTGTTGCAAATGGGGGTTGTTGCAAAGGGGGATGGGGGAACTTGGAGGCGGCGTTATCCCCCAAGAGAAAGGAGGAGGAGAGAAAGGAGGAGAGGTGTTCACCTGGCAGGAGCCAAGTGCACATTAAGACTTCAGCCGAGTTGGCGTTGTTTTATAGGCTCCTAATCAGCCAGTTGGCGTAAATGGCTTGAGTTGCCAGATAGCGCGATACCATTGTATACATTATTATAGACTCCTAATCAGCCAGTTGGCTGTAAATGGTTGTCAGATACCTCTTTTTAGCAGTATTATTGTATACATTATTATTATTATATACACCTAATCAGCCAGTTGGCTGTAAATGAGTTGCCAGATAGCGCCATGTATTCCGAAGACAGAGTTGCCAGATACCATTGTATACACTATTATAGACTCCTAATCAGCCAGTTGGCTTAGAAGGCTTAAATATTGCCAGATACCTGTTGTATGCATTATTATATTTCGAATACCGGTAGTACTGTAGAAGGCATAACAATAAACAACATTGCATCATTCTTTTTATTATAAATAAATAGAAAATAAATATACATTTGAGGAATATGCGTATAACAGAAATATATACACACAATTATGGATATATATATAAAATAAAATATACATTTCAAATAAATATACACTTCAATAGAAATATGTACATAACAGTACAGGAGAAATATACACACACACACACACAATTATGGTGATATATAAAATAATATACATTTCAAATAAATATACACTTCAATAGAAATATGTACATAACAGTACAGGAGAAATATCACGCAAAATAAAAAATATATATATATATATATATATATATATATATATATATATATAAACACAAATCAATAGAAATATGCGTATAATCGGGGAAATGTCAATCAAATATATATACAATTCACTTTTTTTTAAATACTAAACTCGTCTTAATCGAGTTTACAATTACATCATTATTGCTCTGCATTACGCAGTATATGCGGCTTAATAATATTTCACCGCTTAAAGTATAGGGAAACCTGTATTCGATATGAAGGGCTTTCATATCGTTCAGTACTATTTTTGTTCCCACTTTACAACCGGTTGGTAAGTCATCTTTAAACACGTCTAGAATACAATCAAAAGCACGCACAAAGAGTTCATCGTTAGCTACATTATTAACACAAGTTTATAAGAACGCTTTTCCAATCGAGGGTTTATTTCTACCGACTCGAGCTTTTCAATCGTGAACTCACTCAACATAGCGGCAATTGAAATAATCTTCTAAATCGTTACGACAACTGCGCGTTATATAAAGAAATAGTTCTTCAGGGTGAACGGTGTAGGTGAGCTCAGCCTTGTACCGATCAATTGCTTTGTACCAAAGTTCATGGTATTTCAAAGAGTCTAAACTTTTTAAATAAACATCCAGCACTAGACCATTCTCACCAGTCCTACACTCGGTAAACCCATCGAGCAGAGCGGTGTATGCGTATTCAAGTACTGTATCAAAATAAAGCATGTCCGTAACACGCGCGTCTAATATAGGTTTCAGTTTACGGAATCCGACGATTTCAAACATTCTGTCGAGGATGAAACGGTTTCGCGTAGGAATAAGAGCGTTATTATCAGAAGCATTCTTCCACATCACCTTATATCAATGCACGGCCGATCGTTATTTATACACAACGTACATACAACGGCGTATGAGGGTGCGTCACTAATCTGCTCTCTTCTTGTACCTACGTTAGCAGGTATTTTATAACGATCTTCACTCCACTTCTCAACTATCACAAAGATTCTATTCATCTCCTCGATACTTAAATAAACCGTTTTGTTTGTCGGTCTACATTCCGTTTCCAGTACATAGCTAATGGTACCGGAATTACGCCTGAACACGCGCAACGATTTCGTCACGGACACATCGTACGAGGCGTTGAAGAATGGAGTTTTTTGCTTCAAGGAAGTTCCATCGTATTCGAAGAGCGCACGTCCACTCGGCTCAAGCTCTGAGATAACTATGAGCCGTGTGAGGCACGCAGGTAGGCAGGAATGGTTCGACGGGCGGCTGACTCGATGATACGTGAATGGGCTTGTTCCGCGAGTCGAATTGTTGTACCGGTACAAGAATATCACTACCAGCCTACGCACCAGACATTTTGGATAAGAACTAGGAACATTTTACTAAACATCTCCACACTCCGGCGCACTATTTGAGAGGAACATATGTTCATATTTTTCCTTTCTGCCCATCAAACGATACTCGTCTCTAAACTCTGTTAAAAATTCACGCAGGGCACTAGCCACAACCTCACTACGAACCTCATCATGATATACGTTAATATAGTGATAAAAATACTTAAGATTGTCCATGATCACGAGATTCACATTTCCAGTCGTAGGGTATGAGTAATCGACATGGTGTAGCATGACGTAATACCGCTTGTCACACCACCCATCAGCAAGACTCATTATCCATACCTGCTGCTTCTCTTCTGCACGCGTTGTTTCTTTTACTTCACGGTGTATGTGAGACTTTATAAAGTTTAGCTCTGCAGTATACTTCAGCACATCGTCTGTGCAACGAAAGCCTTCAACGGTCTCACCAGAACATCCGTAGAGTATTTGTACATCTTGGAACTTCGCACAATCCAATGTGTTTTTAAAAGAGGCATAGGAGGATGAATAGGAAGTTTTTCGGTATCCACCACATCCTGGCACTTTACTGAATACCATTTCGTAAACGTTGTACAAGCAATATTAAAGGTAGCCATTTGAATACACGTCTGATCTGAATACACGTCTGATCTCTCGGGCTTACTGCGGTCGACTGACCACGCAGGGACTCCCAGATAGTAGCATGACTCACGGTCTTACAGTGGGCGGAGCTTAGAACTTTCACCTACACACACACACACACACACACACACACACACACAAAGGAGAAAGTGAAACGCTATTTGAAACATGATTTATTTAATAAACGAGATATTCAAGTTATATATATTTACAAATACGATTTAATAAACGAGATATTCAAGTTATATATATATATATATATTTACAAATAGATACGATTATATACAAGACGTGTGAGTTAGAAGCATCATTGGTATCCAAAGGGTACGGTATCATAGGTACCAGGTAACTGGTAACGTTTCCTATAGGTGTTACGGCACACCATCGTACCCCTAAGTTCCTTCACGCCCCCCAGCTTCTGCGCCCGAAAATTGTGGGTGCCTACAATTAGTTGGTGAGGTTGTTCATCCAAACATACTAGATCCTTCAACGACTCAAAGTTAACAACCTCCCGATTCGCATGGTTGAGCGTAATACCCTTTGCCTTCACGATATATTTCATTTCATCCCCCACCCTGACCCGTACCCCATAAGTCTTAGGTCCTGTTGAGGCAAAAGAGTCGGCGTATGCGTTGTCCCCATACTCATCCTTGATCTCATCAGTGAGCTCGCCGAGGAACTCCCCAATAGTGGGCATGTATTCACCCTCCCTCTCTGTGAATATCACGCTATCTGTATCGGCATACAATACTCTCCGCCCAAGAGAATGCAATAGACCCCAAAGTTTTATACGGGCGTAGGCTGTTGTGAAGCTGGCCACAGGTATGTTTGTAACCCTTGAGGTATCTGTGGCAAATTCAGTGTTGTTGTACTTTATTACGTAAGTATTACCTACATTTACGATCTCCATGACCTCTTTATCGGGGGCATTGGCATAATCCCAGACATCGCTATAACTTTGTGCCAAATGAATGCTCCCTCTGCCGGTATTCTGCGCAAATTTTCCCCATAGACTGTTTAGACACAACTTTGCACTAAAGCGCTTGCCAGGATTCTTTACAATTTGGACACGATCAAGTTGTATACCTTCGCGGTCGCGGTAACGTTGAATATAGGCAGACTTTTCATCTTCGGTATCAACTCCTCGCGGATACCCTGATGCCTCAACCTTATCCTTCAAAAAGGTGTTTATATATGGTGTGAAAAGGTTGGGTAGCTTCTGAAACCTCCACACCTCATGTATCTTCAGTATTCTATAACCATGGCGCACGGCTAGGGCCAACTCAGGACTTGTATATACGCCTCTGATCTTACGCTGGTGGGGTATATGGTTACATTCGCCGTTATCCTCTTCCGCGCACTTCACGCACAGGGGAAACATGAGCTTGTCGTCGATAACGACAGGTAAGATCGGCATCCATAAATTGCGTGGGGGGAGTACGTCTACGAAAGAGATCCCAAAGTAACGATCATTCAAATTTTTTGAAAATTCATTGATGGATGGTAGGCTAGGTCCCACCAGTTTCTCAGGAGCGCCCACGGGGTACGGATTGCTCTTCATCACGTATGGGTATAAAGAACAGAAATCGTAGTAATGGAGCTTCACGCCCTCCGTAGGTGGGAAGTATAGTCTGAAAGGATTTGTACGTCCTCCAAACAAGCTATCACCACATTTGAGAGGATCCAGCACCATTGAACGCTTGATCGCTTTTATTTCCTCACGGTACACCTCGTCTGTCTCCATCCGTGCATCATATTCATGCTCCCACAAGACTTTGTGAGTGAACTGTGATCCTATAAGTTGATCGCGGGTGCGGGTCGATGCAAGACAGTCGGCAGGAGACCTACCGTGGATATCTCCGGTGACTCCGCACTCAGGACGGGGGCATCCATGCCACCAGCAACCGTTAAAGGAGTACACAGTCTTCACACCAGTGACACGGTTTTCACTTAACCCATCAACCCAAAAAACACGTCCATTAATCTTAATGGGTACTTCACCCGTGTTGCGGGCGTGCTTTATGTATACACCTGTCTGTTGCTGTAGGTGTATGAGCCAGTAAATAGCCTTGTGCCCGTAACTGCGGGGATTGTTTCGGTGAATAATGGCTAAGGTGTCTTTCGGCATGAAGTTATTCTTGAACACCGTAAAACATAATGATGCGATGGTGGTTGCGACTTGCAGTGGATCGCATTTGAAACGGGCTATGTACATCCTTCTAAAGGCCTGGAAACATACTCTAAGCACGCGCACATCATTCACGCAATAACGCTCACATTCATCAGCTATATTATAAGGGTTACTTTCATTAAAACTGTCGTAGTATCGATCAAAGTCTTCACGTTCATCCATACAGTCAAAATAATGTTTGGGGGGTGGTGGGCCTACGTAGTTTAAAGTCTCGCTGGTGAGGAAAGTGTATGGGAAGTATCCTTTGGAAACTTCAGCTGCTACTCCCATCACCTTGGGTAGCTTTGCTAATTTACAAGGTGTGAATAATAAAGTATCTTTAAATTGTACATTGCCTCTTATCTGCATCTGTATTAATTTGTTGCCTCTTTTCAATGGATCACCTGTAAATATCTCAGAGGATTCGTGTTCAAGCAACTCCTTATAAAGGAACTGCGTGTCAAACTTTGCCCCGTTATGGGCGAGAATATACACAGTCATTTTTTTGAACTTGTCGGCTAACTTGACAATATAGGACACAAATAGTTTCACAGGACTATCGCTGACATTCGTTTTAAAAACGTTTGTCCGTTTACCACATTTGGGGCACTCGTCACATTCGATATCCATACACTCATCACAGATAGTCTGGCTCACAAGTAAATGTGGAATTACCTCTTTGGTTTCAGCGTTCGTATATGTTTCTATATCGTAGTATACAGTTATACAAGGGTTATTTTTAGGCTTAGCATCTTTCATATAACATACATGCTTTACTCCATCCGCCTTATATTCCTCCTGGCATGTAGGACAGTGAATTACGTCACACTTGTGCTTAAATTTTCCCCAATTATCCATTGTGTGAAACATACCACATTCACAGATTCTCATTTTCCTGCCGTGCCAATTGATTTATGAACATCAAAACAGCTATTATTGAAAAATGTGCGTCCTACACACATCACAGTCTCTCTTCTCAGCTTCAACTACACGGCTTTCACATTTGGTGCTTTTACACTGCTCACATACCAGTGACATTCTTTACAATGTCTCACTATATCATCCGCAAACTCGAGGCACCCCTTACACAAATCATGATGTCTCCCATATTTTCGACTTTTGTCAAACTCGCGTAAAGCCACCTTTATTACGGATGGGGAGATACGTTGTCCCTGACAATCCTAAAATAAGTAGGGGCCTTGTACGATCTCTCACACAGCTTTTAAAAACATACACAGTCCTACGACGATCATCCAACCCAAACACAACTATGCGGACATTCATTTCCTGTTTTCACCCTTCTCAGCTCTTCAGGATCCATATTACAGTCAAATTCAAGTTCACAGTCTTCAGCTAGTTTACGGGCATGCTCCACGACTGTAGGCAACCAAATTTTTTGAGTTCGTGTATTTTGTACAGTAAACATACGTGCTAAGAGTACTGCTGTAAAGCCGCAACCACGATCGACGTTTATATGCCGTCTATAAATAGCTTGAGAATTGAAGTTAAGAGTATACGGTATGGCACTATGACCGCAACACGGTATACAGGTCAATATTTACCGTGAAGTTGTCCATATTGAAGGCTATACTACTTTGGGCGGCTTGCATTATACGCCCTAATATATATTCTACATCTTCAGCCGCCAAACGTCTAAATGGCACTATCACCCAATAATCGTCTACATCACCGTCATCTGACCCGAATCCAAAGGACGACATACTCGTCCTGACTTCACGCTCGCCTCACGATTCTGAAGAGCAAACTCTATAATACGCTTACAAACCCGGCGTAGTCCGCGCTCAATACCATTGCTTACATGACTCTAGGGTCTACCCTGACTCTATACCGATTTCTAGTCAAGGCTGGGTGGGGGCTGCGGATCGCACCAATTCCAGCGTTATACCATCCTCAACAGAACGGGGGGCGGATGAATTAGTGGATATATTAGCGGAAGGTGCTGCTGATGGGGCCCTGTTGCGTAGGAGGTTGATGGTTGGGCTCTATTATTGTAGACTTAACAGAACGGGGGGCGGCGGATGAATAAAGGGGATATATTAGGTGCTGCTGGGGGTGTTGTGTTGCGTAAGAGGGTTGGGGATCTTTTACCGCTGCAACAGACGCGTATTTCGGTCGCTTTATACCTGACGTGGGGTATCTCATACTCCGCTTTGGACGTGTTACCGGTATCGCTGGTGAGGATTCAGGGGAGGAGATCACAACTACACTGTCGTCGATGTCCATCCGTAATGATGGGCTGCTTACCTCATCGTCATTCACGGTTCTGTGGGAGAAGAAATATAAGGATCAGCACTCAAAATTGTAATATTTTTGTAAATGACTCATTAGGAGTGTGGACGTGTTAGAAATGGACTCTGTAGAAAAATTCAGATTCACGAGCCCATCCACATGTATTATATCTGGACCTACGGGATGTGGTAAAACTGTGTTTATGCTTAAAATCATTAAAGAAAAGGGGGAGATGTTCTCGAAATTTGTGCGTAAAGTTATATGGTGCTATCGACGTATCAATCAGTGTTCAACGAGTACCAAGATGATATTTTGTTCCACAAAGGCGTATATGACGTTAATTCGTTAAAGGGAAATGAACATACAATCATTGTAATTGACGATCTGATGTTGGAGATGGATAAAACGTTTGCCGAGACATTTACAGTATTCTCCCACCATCTTAACATAAGCGTGTTCTTCATCAATCAGAATCTATTTTTCAAAAATAGATACATGCGCGATGTGTCGTTAAATACGCAATATCTAGTCTTATTCGCGCAACGTAGAGATGTATCACAAATTGGGGTATTAGCCAATCCAAATGTTCCCGAATCAGCGTAAGGAGTTTTTGGAAGTTTATAAGAAGCATACAAGCACGCGTTACGGATATTTGCTTTGCGACCTCATCCGCGAAACACGTTTAGAGTGCTTCTGCCGAACGAATATATTTCCAAACGAGCCTGAAACGGTGTATATTCCAGAAATGACAAAGAGACTAAAGAAATACCGGAATTAATAAAAATCTATCATCGACTGCCCCGGGCAATCAGCAGATGTTTATTAAAAAATATCGATGCCGACTTTTTAAAATGCATCTGTGAAATCTGTCTTAACGTTATAAATTGCAATGTATCAATGAAAACCCATCAGAAGGCTCGCCTACGCCGCTACAAGAACATAATACGTGCACTCGCTCGTAAAAGCAAACTGTAGCGAAAAAAAACGAATTATTGTACAAACAGGAGGGTCATTTCTCCCCATCTTATTTTCAGTTTTGGTCCTTTACTGACTAGATTAATATAATGAAGAAAGTGGTAGTGATTCCCCACGAGGTGTACGCCTCACTGCAAAGAGACACGGATCTAGATCCCCGTAAAAGCAGACTTAAAAGAATGGGAAAGCGAATTGTTAGCCCTATTCAACAGTGAAAAAACACCTGATGAGAAAAGAATCTTATACCAAGAAGCTCTGCAGAAATTTCTTCACGAGTACGAAAATTATAAAGCCCTACAGAGATTCCTGTGGTTATTAGGCACAGCACGGGGGACGATGGCGACATAGGATCTATAACCCGACGACACAGCTGACCACCAAAAAGATTAGCCACACAACATATCGAACATGTATTAAAAATACCCTCCCACTTACATTGAGGAGTAAAGGCTTAATCTTTAAATCTATTGAATGAGGATCCCGCCATACAATGGACGATACAGGGGAGATCATGTGGAAGGATCAAAGGTACAGGGATCGAATATCGTAGACTTGTCCATGATCTGGTGAGAAAGTGGGATAGGCCATCACCATCAGGATGGAAGCATATTAAAGCAAGACTACAACAAATAAATGTCCCTTAAAAACGTTGATAGGAAATCTGAACAGGTTAAAAGACTTGGAACATGCAACGCCTGTGACACAATTGAAGGCGTCGTCACCCCCGGCGGTAACACCTTTGAAGAGGAGCAAGAAGAGGTTAAACCAACCCTACCCACGTGCCTCTAAAATACGCAAATGGCTAACGTATTAACTAACGCTATTATGACATTTCTACCCCATCCTCTTACGGCGCGTAGATAGACTGTACAGAAGTGTTTACGGAGTAGGAAGAAAAGATGTTGAAAGATTTTTGAGGGAGCAGGACGCTTATACGCTCATAAGCCTGTGAGAAAAAGGTTTTAAAACAGCCAAGACAACGGCTTCCTCGATTGATTCTATTTGGCAAGCAGATTTAACAGACATGCAAAGATATTCTGTGTATAACGATGGTTACCGCTACATTCTATTCATAATAGACGTGTTCTCTAGATATCTGTGGCTAGTTCCTCTGAAAAATAAATCACCTGAAACAGTTGCTAAAGCCACCAAAACGCTAATGTTAAAAGAAAACAGGGTTCCTGGCTATTTTTGTACGGATATGGGGAAGAGTTTATAGGCCGTGCTTTTCAGAATATGTTGACAGAGTTTAATATCAGCTATTACACAACCAAATTCTATACATAAGGCTTCTTTAGCTGAAAGAGTTCAGCGCACCATAAAGGAACGCATGCACCGTTATTTTACACACAAAAACACACACAGATTCTAGACATTCTGGAATCATTGGCATCATCCACAACCGCTCACACCATCGCACGATTGGGGCAACACCTAACGAAGTTTTAGAAAGAGGTACGCTCCCGAGAAGAGATGGTATCACCACCACCACCACCACCACCACACTCTGTGCGCTTCAAAATCAATGATTATGTAAGGCTGTCGTTCGGGGAATAAAATTCGCAAAGGGTTTTGAGCAGGATGACACGCGAGATTTTTAAAGTTAGGCTGTGAGACCTAAAGGTGTGATAATGATGTATTACATTGAAGATTTGAATGGGGAAGAAATCTCAGGAGGCTTTTACCGCGAGGAATTGCAGAAAGTTGCGTTAATTTAGAAAAAATGTGTTTAAAATGAGAAAATTTTAGGAAGCAAAGGTTCAGGAAGGAGAAAAATGTACCTGGTGAAATGGGCTAGGGTACCCAGAAAGCTTCAACACCTATATAAAAGCTGATGCAATAATGAAGCTTAAATAGTATGCAACATGGCTCCTAACCATTTCTACGTCATACTCCCGTCCTCCTAGTCCCTGTCTGTACACCCTAACAAACACGCTAGCCAACTTTGTAACAGAGCTCCATGGGCACATTGAATTGGGCCGTGATTCGTATGAGGGGGATATGCGAAATTCAGCTGGACACCGTCTTTTTAAATATTGAACATAAAGAAACCGTTTTTACGATTCTTAGAGACATTGACGAGTGTGAAAAAGCTGGGGTAGCTAGGGATGAAACTATGCGCATCGCACGGACTAAGATTACACGGTATTACAGTACAGAAGTAAGACTAGGGCCGGGTCAATATGGTTCGGCCGAGGATGTTGTGAGAGGCTTAACGTGAGTTTAAGAAACTCAACCTTACGAATGATTTAGTATATGAAATCGTAAACAACCCTGCACATACACTAATCCTAAAATCAAAGACTAACAGACGTCTTAAAGAACATAGAAAGTTCAAAATTCAACCAACGGCCGATATAGCGCAGCCTTCCAAAGAGACACATTTCACGAGACACAGTATAACTTGTCCAGATTAATGTATCAATTGAAGATGGAGAAATTGGCTGAAAGGTCCCCAGAATGTGCTATATTTACAGTAATATAGTGGAGCACCAGTTTGTTGGGGATACCCAGGCACGCCTGCTGCGCATTGCTCACTCCCAACCATAGAGGAAGGAGTTTGAGTATTACATATGACAGGCCCCATTATGTGAAGTCGCAACTAATTTAATAACCAATATCACGATATATATAAGAACGATTGAGGGCGAAAACTTCCATTCGGTAACGGGAGCTTAACAGTGAAGCTACACTTTCGACGCACTGAGTATAATGGATAGAAGCTTTCACCGTCTATCGAGGATGCGATACCAGCGCGGTAGTGGACTTGGATCCATTTTTTCATCCATATACGTTACGGCTGTTCCTTTGCTGAAGAGGGGTGCCAGATACCTTGGAAGGAAAGCGCTACAATCAGGCCTTAACACTGCAGAAGCATATTGGCCGGGGCTAAACCTAAAGAAGCTCTAAAAAAACATTTAAAGCGTACACGGAACGAAATCATCAAAGATGCAAAGAGAAAAATGCGTGGTGGCGGGAAGAAGAAGAGGGCTCCCCGGAAGAAGAAGGGGTCACGTGGTATTAAACGTAAAAGGCTATCAAAAAAGAAATGCTGTAAGCGAATGAAACCTATGGTTGACCACTTTTTGACTGATATAAGCTAAGGATATTGATCTCATGAATCATAGTTTGTTTACCACTTGTCGAGAGAGGAGTCACTATTTCGCCATGGCACGCTTCATCCACCCATGTAGTTCACAATGCTGTAAATCGGAGCTGTCCTTTTTTGAGCTCCCGCCAACCCAAGTTTCTATTGAGCACAGTGACTTTATTACAATTAACCCTTTAAACACAATTAGTTCACCGAGTGCACCTATAGAATTCGTGATACCCAGCTCAGGTCCTTACTTTTTTGATCCAAGCTGTGTGCACATGTACGCTAAGCTACGTATAGCCCATTCTGATGGAACGGCCTGCGATGACAAATATGCTGTATACCCTGAAACAAACTTTCTGCACGCCATATTCAACCAGTGTGACGTATATTTAAATCAGACCAACATATCGGCAGGCACGGGGTACTATCATCTACGAGCCTATTTGGAAAATGTCCTCAACTTTTCCAAAGAAGCGAAGGCTACCTTTTTAAGTGCGGAGGGATATTATCAAACTAAAGATGAAAATAGTATAAAGGACAAATTTAAAAATTCTAAAAAGAAAATATACGAGTGTTTTGGACGGTTGCACACAGATTTCACTTTCCAGGAGAAGTTGCTTGTGAACGGGGTGGATATGAAAATAAAGCTCACCCGCACGAGTCCTGAGATCTGCTTAAATCTGGATGCGAATCAAGAAGAGGGTGCAAAGTCCGTTGTGGTTCACATTATGGACACATACCTCCGCGTACGGCGAGTGAAATTAAGTTCACCAAAACAACTAGAAATTGAGAAAAATTTACTAAACGCTACAGTGAAATATCCTATTAACAGAGTGCAGATCAAACTATATACGGTTCCTGCAGGGTTGGCATCGAAGCAGATAGAAAACATTGCCCTGGGAAATCTTCCTAAAAGGATATTAATCGGCATGCAGGACCACGCTTCGGTGAATGGAAAATATAAAAAGAGTGCCTTTAAATTCGAGAATTTCGGACTTAAAAATATAACTCTATACGTTAATGGCACTGCTTTGGGTGGAACAATGGGTACGGACTATTCATCAGACGCTGTGTTACCTCTTTGTGCCAGAGCCTATAGTAATCTGACCCATATTGCAGGTGATTGTGATGAGCTTGGTAATGGGGTAACGCAGGAAGAATTCATTGATCAATTTAACCTTTATCCGTTATGACATTACACCTGACTTATCTGCTAGCGTAAATACCCATTTAACACCACAGCAGAGCGGTAACATCTCAGTGCGGCTGGAATTCGCCAAGCCTATAGACGCTCCTATTAGTGTACTAGTATATCTCGAATCGCAAGCCCTAATAGAAGTAGATAGATTTAGAAGCGTTATCACTGACTTTTAAAATGGATGCTAATACACTTCAGAAAGTAATGGAGCGAGTCACACGTTCCAAATTTATCGGCGTGTTTGCGAAGAATGAAACATTGAGTTTGCCAAGTACGCGAGAATGCGGTAGTCTTATTGTGAACACAGACATCATCGGTAATGAAGGGATTCACTGGATCGCTGTCTATTTTAAAAATAGACAGCGCCTGTACTATTTTGATTCACTCGGTACTCAACCCTGGAGTGACCCTATTATTGTAAAATTTCTCGCTCAGTTACATATTCCCGAAGTTGTATGGAACCCATTTCGTATGCAGGGATATTTTACTAATGTTTGCGGAATGTACTGTGTCTCATTTCTCATGCATATGTCAAATGATAAAGAATTTATAAATTTTTAAATTTATTTGACCCGTGTCACACTCACCGAAACGATGAAATGGTATGCAGACAGATAAAAAACCGTTTTCCAATTGTACGTACTCGTTGTATATTATAATGTTTTTGTTCGTATATTTGTAACGGTATATTCGTTTATTGTACTGATTTCTTTCATTTAATAAATTTATGAAAATATATTGTGTCTTCTTATCCCAAAAAGATCGAAAAACACTTACATTATTTCGGTGTGACATTGTTGACTGATCAGTATACCCTCCCTATTCCGAGATTCTTCAAAAGATTGTATAACTCGTGTCAAATCCTCATCGGACCTTAAAGGAATAATGCTTTTAAAACATATACAGAGTATACAGACAGACAGATCCCCATTATGTGAAGATATCTTTGGTTCGAGGAGTGAACGCCATAAAAATTTCTATTTTAGCATAATGGGGAAATAACACTGATTGACATTTTTGGCGAGTATCTATTTGACGAGATACTACAACTCTCCATATATATATAAAATTCTAATTATAGACACTTACATTTCTATGGTAGTCCCTTGCGTCGGGTTGTAAGGAGCGTCACTGCAAATATCTTCTACGGTTTGCGTTGAAAATAATTCGCCACAATCAAGCGCATTGAAAAGACTAATTGTGGTTAATGCTGCAGTATCACGTTCTTCATACAAGTCTGGGGAGACGTACAGGTCCATGGTGGAGGATGTGTGACACTGCTGACTGATCAGTATATCATCCATATTCGAGGTTCTTCAAAAGATTGTATAACACGTGTCAAATCCTCATCGGACCTTAAAGGAATAATGCTTTTAAAACATATACAGAGTATACAGACAGATCCCCATTATGTGAAGATATCTTTGATTCGATTACCAATTTCGATTTTAGCATGATGGGGAAATAACATTGATTGACATTTTTGACTAGTATCTATTTGACGAAATACTACAACTCTCCATATATATATAAAATCGAATTATGGACACTTACATTTCTATGGTAGTCCCTTGCGTCGGATTGTAAGGAGCGTCACTGCAAATATCTTCTACGGTTTGCGTCGAAAATAATTCGCCACAATCAATCGCATTGAAAAGACTAATTGCGGTTAATGCTGCAGTATCACTTTCTTCATACAAATCTGGGGAGACGTACAGGTCCATGGTTGAGGAATGATTATTCACTGATGCGAAAATAGCTACTGTTACTCCCAACTGAAAATATCCCCTTTTATATGCACATTCGCCAAGCTCCGCCCAAAAGACCAGATGTCGTCGTGATTGGCTGCCGATGTAGCTGGGTGGAGCTATGACGTGTACCATTCCGCTATAACGGGTACGGACGAGTAATTGCATCTTTATATTTTCACTAATAGAATTAATGCTCTTATTCTCCTTTGAAAATTATTTGGTGATTCGTATAGAACTTTTGATATTGATTCCAAATATGGTTTCAGAAGTTTTCTATCACCCATAGTTTTCGAGAAAATAATATTTCCATTTACTCAATTTCCCGCATCATTAGTCACTAATGTAATCGAGAGGGTATAAAGAAATATATCATAATTATATTTTAAAAATAACATTCGGTTTCAACGTTAAACTGTAGGTCTAAGGTGGTCATTACACATAATAAAATAAAGTGGTTGGCAGATAAATGGGCACCCTACGTGTCCTAGTGGTTAAGACGCGGGCTGTTGATGGTTCGGAGTTAAACTGTAGGTCTAAGGTGGTCATTACACATAATAAAAGAAAGTGGTTGGCAGATAAATGGGTACCCTATGTGTCCTAGTGGTTAAGACGCTGGGCTGTTGATGGTTCCACGTTAAACTGTAGGTCTAAGGTGGTCATTACACATAATAAAAGAAAGTGGTTGGCAGATAAATGGGTGCCCTACGTGTCCTAGTGGTTAAGACGCTGGGGCTGTTGATGGTTCCACGTTAAACTGTAGGTCTAAGGTGGTCATTACACATAATAAAAGAAAGTGGTTGGCAGATAAATGGGTACCCTATGTGTCCTAGTGGTTAAGACGCTGGGCTGTTGATGGTTCCACGTTAAACTGTAGGTCTAAGGTGGTCATTACACATAATAAAAGAAATGGTTGGCAGATAAATGGGTGCCCTACGTGTCCTAGTGGTTAAGACGCTGGGGCTGTTGATGGTTCCACGTTAAACTGTAGGTCTAAGGTGGTCATTACACATAATAAAATAAAGTGGTTGGCAGATAAATGGGCACCCTACGTGTCCTAGTGGTTAAGACGCGGGGCTGTTGATGGTTCCACGTTAAACTGTAGGTCTAAGGTGGAGTGGAAAGCTTGACCTTCGTCAGAATGAACAATTCGGGCGGAAGCTAACCAAAGGTTATCCAAAGGGTATATATATATATATATATATATATATATATGGGATGAAATTCACAATAAAACGTGAAATGAATGAATGCTGAAAACAAGGAGTGAGGTGAGGTTTTGTTTGATTTGACTCGTAGAAAGGTAAAATATGGTCGACCGAGTTGGGCAGATTCTCGGAAATCCTTTCCTCTATCGGATTATGTTTTGGGTATTTCCAACTTTCTTCGTTTCTTTAAATTTCGTTTTTCAATTTTCTTCGCAGGGATGAAGCTCATGTGTTTCGAATTGTATCGCGAATCATGAAAATATTTTAGAGATCTGGTTTTAAAGCTTTTGTTAATGAAGAATATTAAATATACTCGTATTTATAGTAAATATTGGTGTAGTCTTATGATAATACAATAACTAAAATTTTAGTTATCTCATTCACATGAATTGGAACTCTTTATTCACGTTTGCTATTATTTATTGATTGGTGCATAATTAGTTGGGTATCCCTTATAAAAATCATTTCTGTCTAACGATTTATTTATTGGGTAACTTTACTAATTCTATTAACGCGTAAATCTTTCTGAAACATGAAATCATTGTTCAAAGGCTTTATTTGCTGGATCTATTTAAACTCCTTCGCGTGCAGTTTAGGTAATTACATTTATTCAAGTAGAGTTTGCAACCTCTCCTTTCTTCAAGCGAATACTGCAACGTTATACACTATCGGATTATGTTTTGGGTATTTCCAACTTTCTTCGTTTCTTTAAATTTCGTTTTTCAATTTTCTTCGTTTCTTTAAATTTCGTTTTTCAATTTTCTTCGCAGGGATGAAGCTCATGTGTTTCGAATTGTATCGCGGAATCATGAAAATATTTTAGAGATCTGGTTTTAAAGCTTTTGTTAATGAAGAATATTAAATATACTTGTATTTATAGTAAATATTGATGTAGTCTTATGATAATACAATAACTAAAATTTTAGTTCTCATTCACATGAATTGGAACTCTTTATTCACGTTTGCTATTATTTATTGATTGGTGCATAATTAGTTGGGTATCCCTTATAAAAATCATTTCTGTCTAACGATTTATTTATTGGGTAACTTTACTAATTCTATTAACGCGTAAATCTTTCTGAAACATGAAAATTCGATAAGTTCAACTTCAAGGAAGCTCAAGTTAATGTTATATTTTGCATATAATCCACTATATACATCTATTGTAAAACACTCTATACATCTATATTTCAATTAAGTGTGTAATTATTTAATTCATCTACCATAGAAAACAGAATTAATATAATTATATATAATATATATATATATAATATATATATTATATAATATATAATTCTGTTTCTATGGTTGGTTGGATAACTACGTTATTTGTTTCGATAATTTCAACTTCAAGGAAGCTCAAGTTAATGTTATATTTTGCATATAATCCACTATATACATCTATTGTAAAACACTATATACATCTATATTTCAATTAAGTGTGTAATTATTTAATTCATCTACCATATTGTGGTACACAATGCTTAATATATATATATATATATATATATATATATATATTATATATATATATATATTTCTATAATTCTGTTTTCTATGGTTGGTTGAATTATGGATAACTACGTTATTTGTTTCGATAAGTTCAACTTCAAGGAAGCTCAAGTTAATGTTATATTTTGCATATAATCCACTATATACATCTATTGTAAAACACTATATACATCTATATTTCAATTAAGTGTGTAATTATTTAATTCATCTACCATATTGTGGTACACAATGCTTATTAGAATACATGGTGCGATCTGGCAACTCAGCACCCCAATACAAGGCGTGATCTGGCAACTCAGCCAGAATAGAGGCTTAAAAAGATCGAGAAGCTGGTGAAGACTCATTCCCAGCTCGGCTCCAGCCGAGCAAGGACCTCTGGTCCTTCTTTTTTTGGCCCTTTGGTAAACCCCTTAGTGGCCTCTTAGGTTAGGAAAACGAAAAAATATGCCTTAAAGGCAACTACTCTCTCTCTCTCTCTCCTTCAGGCGTCTCTCTCTCTCTCCTACAGGCGTCTCTCTCCCTCCTTCAGCTCTCTCTCTCTCTCTCCTACAGGCGTCTCTCTCCCTCCTTCAGCTCTCTCTCTCCTGCATGTGTAACTACTGCATGTGTACCTCCTGCATGTGTGCGTATGTGTGTGTGTACCTCCTGCATGTGTACCTCTCCCCCCTTGGCTGATTAGGCGTATATAATAATGTATGCAATAATACTGCTAAAAAGAGGTATCTGACAACTATTTACAGCCAACTGGCTGATTAGAAGTCTATAATAATGTATACAATGGTATCGCGGTATCTGGCAACTCAAGCCATTTACGCCAACTGGCTGATTAGGAGCCTATAAAACAACGCCAACTCGGCTGAAGTCTTAATGTGCACTTGGCTCCTGCCAGGTGAACACCTCTCCTCCTTTCTCTCCTCCTCTCTCTCTTGGGGGATAACGCCGCCTCCAAGTTTCCCCCCACCCCCCTTTGCAACAACCCCCTTTGCAACAACCCCTTTGCAACAACCCCGCCCCCTTTGTAACAACCCACCCCCCTTTGCAACATTACATAATAACCTGCAACATGCTTGCACTCTCCCCTTTTGCGGCTATACTACTCACGTAATGAATAGAGAAATAATAAAATTAGTAATAACAGCTTCATAAAAATAAAAAGTACATGTAATGGAATGCCTAATGAAGGAGTTAAGTGGCCCTACAGACAAACACTTTCATACCAAGAGAGCCAAAGTCTAGAAGACATAAAGCAGGACTGATGAATAACTTGGACAATTGAATTGTCTGAGTTTTTAATACTTCTCATTAGACTGTATTAAGCACGTCCAGTTACCTCGGGAAGGCTCGAAACCTTGCGGTTAGCGAACATTTGAGAGGCTGAGCATCTTGGAGGTAATTTATGTAGCAGTCTATAGGATCTGTTGTAAAGCAAATTCAGTATTCTGCAAGAGCCTTTTTTATAATTAACCCAGAGTTGCTGTCCATAAATATTAGTGCAAAAAGTACGAAAAAGAGTGTCTTTAGCTTCGCTTGTACAGAATTTGAAGTTCCTTATAATCATGTTTGCCTTAGCACAGTAACTTCGATATTGTTTCCTTATGCCTGAGTCATCACTTAAGGAGTTGTTGATAGCTTGACCCGGGTACTTAAATTCTTGTACCTGCTCTACTGGTTCTTCTCTCATTTTGAAAATAATATTAGCTGTTTCGTTTGAGCATTTAGGATGGCATTGGATAACCTTAGTTCTAGTAACACTAAAATTAATGTCATGTTTTTGAGAATGAGAGTCACAGATTTTTATGAGATGATTCAGACCTTACACCGAAGGGCTTATCAACATCATATCATCGGTATAGACCATCCTCATATCATCCTCATATCATCTATACAACATCCCACTTTTATCTCATTAAGAGAAGCAATTAATCCATCAATATATACAGGGTGTCCCAGAATTAACTATCTATTTCAATGAAATCGGACAAATTTAATAAAAACTGACATAATTTTGTGTTTATTACTAAATTATGATACAAAAACAAATAAATTTATAAATCATAAGTCAAAACTTTATTGAGAAGTTTCAACATGTGCACCGTCTGTATCTCTGTATCTCTACAAATTTCAAATCTATCCTCAGCGCTGCGAAACACATTTTGAAGCATTTCAGGTGTTATCTCCCGCACTGCCAACTGGATGCGTTCTTTAAGTTCAGCTAAACTATTGATCTTTTGGCGATAAACCTTTGTTTTTATGAAACCCCATGCAAAGAAATCCAGGGGTGTCAAATCCGGAGAACGCGGAGGCCAAGGTCGAGGTCCCCCACGTCCAATCCACCGATTCGGATGGCGTCTGTTGAGGTATTCTCGAACAATTTGAGCATAATGACATGGTGCTCCATCTTGTTGAAACACAACATTATCAAGAATGCCATCATCAAGAAGCTGTGGTTCGAGAAACTGCTGAAGCATATCAAGGAAGACGGTACCTGTTACAGTTGCTTCCGCAAAGAAGAATGGGCCATAAATTTTGGATTTGGTCATTCCAAGCCACACGTTAACTTTTGGAGAGTCTCTTTGCCATTCTATGACTTCAGACGGTCTTTCATTGGATCAGATAATGAAAAAATTATGAAAATAAAATTATGAAAAAAATTTAGAAATTTATACATTTTTAACACATATTAAACATGATAAACATAAATAAAAGTGTGTTTTTAAAAAATTTGTCCGATTTCGTTGAAATAGATAGTTAATTCTGGGACACCCTGTATATTAAACAGCAGAGGAGAGAGTAAAGAGCGTTGTCTAACTTCGCATGAAGCACCAAAACATTCGGACATTTCCCCATCTAACAGTTTGGTGTGTGTGTGTGGCAAAATTTCAATAAACTTAAAAATATGGTAGAACATTAAAATATATTGTAAAGAATTGTTTTATATATATATATATATACAGTATACGAGTATATAGGTCTGAAGAGAGTAGGCCCTATAATAAATGTAATTATATTCAATTGAAGTAATTAATGATTGTTTGATGCTTGAGCTCACCATTGATCTTTCGATCAAAATAAATATATGATATATCATTAATAAAGGAGATAAAAAGCTTAGTTGAACTTTCCTTTGATTAAACAAAGCAAAATCAATGATAAAAGTCAGACAAACGTTACAATTAATGTTGTGCAGTGAATAACGTTATAACGTTATTTAACAATAAATTTACAATGATAAGTTAAATGGGATTTTTTCCAAAGTTTTTAGTTGTTTAGAAAGAAAAGTGCGTGAATTACTGATTAATGTTGTTAACGAAAAAACGAATTTACAATGGTAAATTAAATGGTTGACGAAAATAATATTGCGCGAATTAATGAATTTAGTGTTTATTAAGTTAATGAATTAATATGGCTCCGCAAGGTGACCAGCTGAACGTCTGACATCTTGAATGGTTGCCAGCAGACTGAGGATTGAAACCTGCAAGAGATTTTGACTCAGGGTGCAATGTGACGTCATCATGGTCGCGGCTGTGTCGATGCACAAAGAAGGCCTTATGTAAAGAAATGAAAGGGGCGTCGATGGAACAATGAAAGCAGGAGTCGCTGCAGGAAATTCTGACGAAGGTGAAGAAAGGGCATATAGTATATATATATATATATATATATATATATATATATATATATATATATACACACAGTACCGTGCAAAAGTCAGACACCACTGTCGATCTGATAACTGTTAGATAATCTACAGATCTACAGAAGCTAAGGCTAACAAAGACCCTAAGATCCACTCTAAGGTTAGCCCGAGAGAAAGAAGAGATTAGGGGGTTAAAAGAAAAGAATAAGGGGTTACGTAAGTAGCAAAATCTATCATTCGTGGGTTTAACATTCATTCAGAAAAAGAGAAAGAAAGACTCACCATCATCATCCGCCGACCATTGCCGACAAGTCGGAAAAATAGTCGAAGAGAATAGGAAAGGGTGAAAGATGAAAAGAAGTAAAATAAGAACGCTTACAAACCATGCAAACAGTCTTAATTCAAATACTGTCATACCATGCAAACTACAGACATGCAAGTAAAGAGAGGATAAGAAACGAAAAAAAAAGAGTATGAAGAGTATAACAAAAAGTGGGTTAGTTTACGCTACGAGCTACATCTAAGTTCGTGATAGTCTAAGATATATATATATATATATATATATATATATTTTTTTTTTTTAATATAATTTTATTGCTGGCATATCACACACACACTGGCATGTCACAAGCTGGCATTAATCGTCAACAGACTCAAACTTCGACCATTACCCCAAGAGCTCCTGTTGTTAATTGTTTTATTATTTTAAAGGACGTTAATAGTTTTAAAATGCCTATCTAAACGGTTTTTAAACATATTAACGCTGGTACAGTACACGACGGACGCGGGAAGATTATTCCATTTATCAATTACTTTAAACGTAAAAAAAATTTAACAATGTTAGTAATGAAACGTCTGCCACGTAATTTAAATCCGTTATTACGAGTATTGCTATTATCGAAAATGAACAATTTGTCAAAATTTACGTTATCGATTTTATTAACGATTTTGAAAACTTCAATAAGCTCCCCCCTTAATCTCTAGTTTCGAGTGAATGCAAGTCTAACTCTTTAATCCTATCTTCGTATGACTTGTTGCGTAGTGACGGAATTAGTTTCGTGGCGCGTCGTTGAACCCTTTCTAACCTATCAATATCCTCACGCAAATACGGGCACCAAAACTGAACGGCATATTCTAAATGAGGCCTGACTAGTGACTTGTAAAGGGGCAATATAATATTCTTCGATTTAAATTCGAAATTATGCGCTATGAAGCCTAACATCCGATTAGCTTTTGCGCAAGACTCCAAGCACTGGTTCCTAACTTTTAAATCCTTAGATACTCGTACGCCTAAATCTACTTCCTCGTCAACGCTCGCTAACTGTCTATCATCCATCGTGTACGTGTAATTGTTGTTACGAGAACCTATATGCAAAACTTTACATTTGTCTACGTTAAATTGCATCTGCCACTTATCCGTCCACTCCATAATCCTATTTACATCGTCTTGGAGCCTATTTCTATCGTATGAAAATTGGTTTTGATACTAAAATACATATTAACTAGAACCTCTGGTTCATATTAACGTATAACTAAGTTATTACTCAAGTGTATAAAGTTGTACAAGCTGGACGACCCTCTAGTCTACATAAATTGGACTTGAGGGTTTATTCATTATATTACTTAAAAGCATGTGTTTAAAGATCTAGCGAACTATTAATGATGGATCTGAGGTAAATGCTCCTAAGCTATTGTTATATCAATATTTGCAATTAAAAGTATTGACATATTCACTTAAATTCTGAAAAACAAATTTATCCAAAACGTTTCTCATTATAATCCTAATTCATGCTGTTTTTTTCTTTCACAGGCTTAAGAAATGACGAAAAGTATAATTTCTGATGAGATTAGATATAAAATAATACATTTGCATGGTGAGGGACTGAGTCAAAGAAAAATAAATGGATCTACAGGTGTTTCCAAAACGGGTGTAAAAAAAATCTTGGCTTGTCACAGATCAAATGGAACCCCAGCTGATCTTTCTAGATCAGGGAGGCCCTCTAAGCTTTCTCCATCTGATCTACAATATCTAAAGATTACTTCCCTTCGAGACAGACGCAAATCCAGCACTTCACTTGCAGCAGATCTCGAAAAAAACAACACCAGCAGAATTGCAGAGTTTGGTGAAAGGAAAACCTTTCTGAAGTTTAAGAACAACAGAGACACTCCCCGAAACTTCATGTGTGAGAAGCCATTTCAGCTGTCGTGAGAGTGGGCCCATTCTTCTTCATAGGGGCTAGACCTAATGGTGCGACTGACAATGTTAATGGCGAAAATTACAGGCGGATGTTTGAAACGTTTCTCCTGCCAAAATTGCGTACACTTGTGAGTACCAAAGAATCAATTTTTTTTTTAATACGATGTAGTCATCCCACATGATGCAACTCCAGTCCGTGAGTTTCTGAACCACACCTTTCCAAATCGATGGATTGAGAGACAGCAGGGACCCATGATCTAGGCGTCTTTTCACCTGATCTCACGGCTATTGACTTCTTTCTCTTGGCGAATGTGAACACCAAGATATAAACAACTAAGACTTAAAATCTTCAAAAACGAAAAGGAAGGATTTGCCACGCCATTCATGAAATTAATGATAAGGTTCTCTCGAATGTTACTTATGAGAACCTCGAACGTTTACTCATATGCACTGACAATGGGAAGAACCAGGTTGAAATGTACCCTTGAAATACGCTAACAAATTTGGATTACATTTAAACTGAAAAACTCTCTTCTTTGTTGTATCAAATTGTCAGATTTGATTTCGTAAATGTTTCGGTTCTTCAGTTATAATAAAATTAAACTGTGAAGTGACTTTTGAATCACCTCCCTATATATATATATATATACTGTATATAACCTGGCAGGAAGGAGTGTCGTGTGTCACGGAGGTCAGCCTCGGAGCCCCTCTCTCTCTCTCTCTCTCTCTCTCTCTCTCTCTCTCTCTCTCTCTCTATTATATATATGGGTCGGAACTAGATTGGATTCAAAAGATTTTTATTGAATCGTAATCAAAATTCTGTCTCGCGTGGATTAGTATCCAACTCCGTGTATGCTGTTTCGATAAGCGTATAAATGTTTTCTTTTTTAAGTTACAGGCAAACAAGTCTCGCCTGTTAGCCACGAATGTCTGTTTTATACGCCCGTTCGATCGAGAATCAACTACAACGACCTCCGAAAGTTCTAAGAGTTCGCTGATAACCAGAAAACAATAGAGTTACGACCTGTAAAGTCGCATCGTAAATGGACAAAAGTTTCAGATCACTCGCCTTATAAGAGAGAGAGTAAAGTTAAATAGGGAAAAATCAAATATCTTTTATGAAAAATGGATGGTTTAAAAATATTGGCATCATTCGCGGTTCGAAGTCTAAGTTTGGTACTCACATATAGTCTATGCATTTAATTAAACGTATAAGAAACTGATAGATACAAAGCGGAATTCGAATCGTATGATAAAGCTTTGTCAGACACGCGGGAATAAGAATTGGAACCGATTCCAAAGCTGTTTGTTTAAAGGTGAAAAGGAAAGATAGTCCAGAAAGGACACGACATTGCCAAATTTCTCTCTCTCTCTCTCTCTCTCCTCTCTCTCTCTCTCACACACACACACACACACACACACACACATATATATATATATATATAATATATATATATATATATATATATACTGTATATATAGCACACCTCCATTCATATTTGTTCAACTCTCATATGCAGTGTTTGTCAAGAAAATTTTAATTTTATATAAAATTCATTTTAGTATTTTCTTTTTTTACTTCATTTCCTTAAGAGAGAAATTATTTGCGTTTAATATCTTTGTTTCTTTGTTTTTAATTTTTAATGAAACTTTTCTTTGAAATAAAAATTTAAAATAATCCTGCGATGAATTACTCAATGAGATAATTTAAATTTTTCCCCAGTTCTGTTTATGCCTTTCTTTTTTTTTCCTATTCTGTTTTTTTTAGTATTTTTTGTTCCTTTATTTAATTTTATTCTTTATTTATATTCTCTTTTTCTCTTTCTTGCGTGGATGAGTGTTCTTATGCGAATCATAGTTCATTGATTTAGTCGTATATCTCCAACACACACACACACAAGACTTTGTCTTCCTTAACAGTTACCGAAGCTCGGTGTACTGTATAAAGAATACGCGCGCATACAAGTAATTTGTAGAAAATCCGGTGAAATAAAGTTAACAAAGAATACAGAGTGTTGGTCTCGCGATACTCGTGGTAACATATCCTCTCAGAGGTTTATCGACGAAATCTTTACATACAAACATTTTAACTGAGATTAAGTACATCACGATACAAGAAAGAAAATTTACTTAAAACCGTGTTTTTTCACGAGTTAAAACGTATAAGTAACATAAGGACTTAATTAAAATCAGGAGAGATGGCTCGGCATTGTAGATAAGGATAACTTTAACTTATAAACTTAGAAAGTACTGAAAGGATATCATCCTACTCGCTTTCAATACCATTCATTCGGCGCCTAAGAGGGGAAGATCCCCGAGTGAGTGAGAATCTTGAAGGAGGCAAGTCTCAAATTGATTTATTTCTGTTTCATAATATTCTCATTCACATTCACGGATTTCCCACTTTGGTCCAGGTTAGGTTAACTAGTGTTAGGTTAAGCTAATGTTAGGTTAGGTTAAGTTTATTTGTATTTGGAAATATTAGCCATCTTCATTTCGTGACTTTACAGCGAATGAGAGTGACATTCTTCCTCAAATCTGGATTTCTCACTCCGTTCATTCTCACTTGATTCTCATTTGGACATCACGAGTGGGAGTAGAAATGGGAATAACATTGAGTGGGAAGTAATCACTAAAACAACTCTAAGACCACAATTCCAAAAGACCATGAAGCATCTTCGTCGTGTCAAAGCCTGCGAATAACTACCTAAAATTTCTGTTGTTGCTATGCTTAATATACCCTAAAATCTTGATTTTTAAGAACCAATCAGATCCTAAAAGTTAATAAAGTGAATTACGAGTGGTTGGAAAGCTGATGTCTGTATCAAAGGTCGTCTCTCCAAATCCGCCATCTTTTTATGCTTTGAGCTATGGTTTTCCTTTTATAACTTGTAAAAGTGACTCAAGGATGCTATCAAGCTCATATATCATTAAGACGTTAACTTTTTCTGTGCCTTTGTAGTTTGGAAACAAGTTCTATCCCAAATTAAAGGTATATTTCCTCTTCAATTTTGCCCACGGGTATTTAAAGTTTTTAACGGAAAACTCTATCATGGCGACTGCGCAAGAATCTAAATTCCAGTTTTGGGCGTAATATAATTAAAAAAATTACGTGTCAGTACATTAACTATTTACTACGTAATTAAGCTCACACTATTCTTAATGTTAGAGATGTTTTGGGGTTGTCTAACCTCATTCGTAGAGACAAAAGTCATGTGACGAAGGAAACCTACATGTTTAAGTGGGATCCGAGCCATGGGTCGCTACATCATCTTTTTTATGCAGGAAGGATGGGGCTGAGGGCGAATGCCAGCAAAACGCCCGCCCAATAGAAGAAGAAGAGAGACAAAATCAAGGTCCGGGGTTTTTGAGATACTTAGACACTCTGCGTTTGGAAAATTGGAGGTCATAGACAGGGGGAAAGATTGACTGAGGAAAATTGTTCAAGGGTTCACCGGTTGAATAGATGAAAGATTGAAAATATCGATCAACCAAAATGAATGAGAATGTGTTGAAAATCTGGCGCTGCTTGCTCTCCTTAAAGGAGGAGGCATGCAGTTAGAGAGTTCAGAAGAGCAGTATCCGTTATAATAGCGATAGTGAAGAGAAAGTGAGGCAACATTGCGGCGCAGAGAGAGGGATTGAAGGCACTCAGTAAGAGGCGGGAAACTGATGAGACGAAAAGCCTTTGATTCCATTCGTTCAAGTAAAGCGCTGTGGGTTGAGCGAACCCACACATGAGAAGCATACTCCATACAGGAGCGAACAAGACCCCTCTACAGTGGCAGCAACTGAGGGGGAGTGAAAAAACTGTGGAGAAGGTACAGCACACCTAACTTCTTAGAAGCTGTTTTGGAAAGAGCGCATGTGTGATCTTTCCAGGAAAGATCACAAGAAAAGGAAACGCCAAGAATGTTAAGAGAAAAGGAAGACTTGAGTTGTGTATTGTTGAAGGTAAGGGAATAGTCATATGGAAGATTGTGAAGTGTTGGCAGATGGAGGAACTGAAAGCCACAAGGTTTTCCCTGCCCCAATCAGAGATAGCAGAAAGATCAGAGATCAGGTGTACCATAGCCATCCTACGTGAAGCATGGAGTGACTGTTGAGAGGGACGCTTTGCGAAGCGGGTGGAGAAGTGAAGAGTGGAAGCATCGGCATAGGAGTGGATAGGACAGGAAGTGCGACTTAACAGATCATTGATAAATAAAAGGAAAAAAGTGGTTGACAGGACAGAACCCTGAGGAACACCACTCTTAATAGCTTTAGGAGAAGAACAGTGGCCATCTACAACCGCAGCTATAGATGGGCCAGAGAGGAAATTAGAGATGAAGGCACAGATGGAAGGATAGAAACCGAAGGAGGGCAGTTTGGAAATTAAAGATTTGTGCCAAACTCTATCAAAAGCTTTTGATATGTCTAGCACAATAGCAGAAGTTTCACTGAAATCCAGAAAGGAGGATGACCAAGAGTAAGAGCGATAAGCAAGAAGATCACCAGTAGAGCTTCTCTTGCGGAACCCATACTAACGATCTGAAAGAAGATTGTGAGAAGAGAGGCGTTTCAGAATCTTCTTATTAAGGATAAATTCAAAAACTTTAGAAAGGCAAGAAATCAAAGCAATTGGACGATAGTTGGAGGGTTGATATCGGTCACCCTTCTTTGGGACAGGTTGAATGAAAGCGCACTTCCAGCAGGAAGGAAAGGTACCAAATGGAAGACAAAGCCGAAAGAGTTTGCCTGGGCAGGGTGTCAGCACAGAAGCACAGTTCTTAAGAACAACAGGAGGAACACCATCAGGGCAGTACGCCTTCCTAGAGTTGGGCCCAGATAGGACAGAAAGAACATTTTTGAAAGAGATTCTAATTTCAGACATAATAAAGTCAGAAGGAGGAGGAGATGGAGGAACAGCAACGGAATCGTCCATGGTTGAGTTGGAAGCGAAAGTTTGAGCGAAGAGTTCAGCTTTGTCAGGAGAAGAGACGGCAACTGAGCCATCGGAAAGGAAAAGAGGAGAGAAAGAAGAGGAAGTAAAGTTGTTGAAGAGGTTCTTAGCTAGATGCCAGAAAGAACGAGAAGAATTAGAATTGGATAGGTTTTCACATTTTTGTCGAATGAAGGAATTTTTGGCGAGTCGAAGAACAGATTTTGCACGTTTCCGGGCAAAAACTATAAGCTGAGAGAGAATCAGGAGTTGGATGGCGACGGTACCTTCTGAAAGCCTCCTCTCTGTTGCGGATAGTATTAGAACAAGTAAAGTTAAACCAAGGTTTTTTGTATTAGTAGTAGGAATAGAATATGGAATGTACGCTTCTTTACCCGAGAGAATCACCTCCGTGGTGCGCTCAGCACACTCGGAAGGGCCCCGGCAACGGAAGCTGTAATCATTCCATGGGAAATCATAGAAGTACTACCTAAGGGCCTCCCACTCAACGGCGCCAAAATGCCAAGGGTGCCTCCTCTTGGGAGGATCGAAAGGTCGAACTGGAGCGATAGGACAGGAGATAAATATAAGATTGTGGTAGAAGGAGCCCAACGGAGAAAAAAGTTTGACAGAGTAAGAAAAAGGATGAAAGGTTAGAAATAAATTCAGAATGCTGGGCCTATCTCCAAGGCAATCGGGGATCCGAGTAGGGTGCTGTACAATCTGCTCTAGGTCATTCAGGATAGAAAAATTGTAAGCTAGTTCACCAGGGATGTTAGTGAAATGGGAGGAAAGCCATAGGTGGTGGTGAACATTGAAATCTCCTAAAATGGAGATTTCAGCAAAGGGAGAATGGGATAGAATGTATTCCACTTTGGAAGTGAGGTAGTCAAAGAATTATGGAAGTCAGTAGAATTAGGAGAAAGGTATACAACGCAGTTTAAGACTGGCACAAAGATCTCGACGCAGAGGACGGTCTCCCATCCAACTACTACTACCCAGACCTAACGTTGCTTAACTTCGCTGATTTAACGGAAACCGGTGTTACAACATGACATTACAGAGAATTTATGGATGTGCCTTTTTCGACCCAAGTCTACCTAATTAAATTATGTAATGATTTTCCCTTATGTTAACAGAATTTTTGCATTAGTGATAGTTTGGCTTCATTACACTCTAATATCTAACACTATGAAATGACATAAAATTGTCTACGATTGTATGAATGGAAATATTTGTGAAAACTAATATGAGAATTATTATTTTCTGAATAACTTCTGAAGACATAATGTATGTGACGTCACACACACACACACATACACACACACACATATATATACATATATATACAGGGCGTCCCAAAAAAATGTGTACACACTTTAAATACTTATAAAGGCAGTGTTTATTAAAATACATTTCATTTTCAAAATGTAATAGAATCTACAGACATTATTTAATTGTTTTGTCAACGCCTGTTTTCAAACTGACGTCCGTTCTGGTCCAGGCACTGCTGATAACGCGAAGCAATGGAATCGCAAACATCACGAAACATTTCGTTTGGTATTTGTGTGCATTCTCGTTCAATGGCTGCTCTCAATTCAGCGACTGTTGCAGGTTTTATAGCGTAGACTTTGTCTTTTAAGTATCCCCATAAAAAAAAGTCTAGTGGTGTGAGGTCTGGTGAACGCGGAGGGTATTCTACGAAACCCCTTCGTCCAATCCACATCCACATCGTGCCAAGTACCACTCGCAATACTCGACTCTTCGGTCCGGATCATCTTCATTAATAGGATGGACTAATCTTGGAATGTAACTTTTCCATTGACAGCGCTTCAAAATGCGTTGGACGGACGATTCTGAAATTCCTACCTCACGACTCGCTTGCCGCACAGATTTTCTTGGACTTTGGTGATACGTTTCCAGTACTCTTTCTTGCTTTGTGGGGCTTGTCGATGTCCGTGGTCTTCCGGAACGCTTCTTGTGGACATTCTGAACAGTTCCATCGGCTTCAAACTTATCTCTAATTCGAGTGATGGTAAGTCGCGTTGGTGGATCTGTTTGAAACTCCCTCCTAAACTGTCTTTGCACTTCAACTGCGTTTTCACACTTCCAGTAGCATTTTAGAATGAATTTCCTTTGTTCAAAGCTTAGTCTGACTGCCATTATTAATTCTAATGGGTTTAATTTGGAAAGAAAGAAACATCAATTGAGCTATCAGCTGTTAAAGTGTGTATACATTTTTTTGGGACGCCCTGTATATATACACACACACTCGGTGGTGTAGTGGTTAGCGTCGCTGACTACGAATCCATCGGCCCCGGGTTCGAGACCCGACTGCAGCTGGCGCGCAGCAAAACCCAGCTGTTCATCCTTCCACACAATAAAAGTAAGTGGTGGTTGGTAGATAAATGGGTACCCTAGGTGGCCTAGTGGTTAAGACGCTGGGCTGCTGATGGGGCGTGGTTCGGATTCCACGTTAAACTGTAGGTCTAAGGTGGAGTGAAAAGCTTGACCTTCGTTAGAATGAACAATTCGGGCGGAAGCTAACCAAAGGTTATATATATATATATATATACACAGTGCGTTCGAAAAGTCTCTCCGCAGTCAACCAACACTTTAAAAAAAGTGTTTGACAACAAGTGTAGACGAGTTGCTCTGTGCCTGCAAAATGGTGGAAAACACTCAACACATGCTGTAAAGTCAAAAGGTTATGTAATAAAATCACTAAATCATGGTTGAATGAAAACATTGTAGTTTTTCAATTTCCTATGCGTTTAACATAGCACTGCGGAGAGACTTTTCGAACGCACTGTGTGTGTCTCTCTCTATATATATATATATATATATATATATATATATATATATGATGAATAAAACCACGAAGGAAAGGAAACACAAAAAGGTGCTCAAGCGCTTTCGTCTAATGATATCCTCAGGAACACTGAAGTACATAAAAGGTTACGGCCTATATATAGGTTACAGAAAGAAAAAAATAAATAAATAACATACATACACACAAACATACATATATATATATATATATATATACATACATACATATCTACACACATACATATATATATATATATATGCAATAAACGGAGAAGTAAAAATAAAAATTAAAAATTAAAGATTAGAGGATTAACAAAGAGGCATACAGATTTGTAAGGAAAAATATCGATTTTTAGCACAAGATCAAATGAATTATAAAAATACAAATTTATACTGGAAATCTGCCCGGGTTTTAACACTTTGCCTTTTAGAGTCAAGTTTCGATATATATAAAAATAAAATGAAGATTAAAAGTTAATAAAGTAGCGTACAAGTTTACCAAAGATTTAGCGTCCTACCCTTTTTATCTAAATTTGTTTTGAAGGAATTCAAAACAACAGGATCGAGTTGAAAAAGACCTTTGCTTATGTTGAAGTTATTTGAAAGTTGGATAATGGCAGACTCAAGAATATTTCTATTGACAATGTTGCTAGAATGAAATAAAACTGAAGCATTATTCCAATCAATACAGTGGGATAACTCTGACAAATGGACAAAAAGAGCACTGGACAACTGTCCTGTTCTAACGGAATATTGATGCTGTTTTATACGTGTGTGCAAATCCTTTCCCGTCTGACCTATGTAAAAGGAATCACATTGTTTACACCCAATTTTATAGATAATGCCTGAATTATTGGTAGGGCTATTTTTTACTATGATATTTTTCACAATATTGTTATATGAAAATACTACATTAATATCCAAAAGTTTAAGTACATTAGCAATGCCTAAAAAGCCCGGGAAAAATGGAAGTACTAAAATATTTTTTTACAAAGTACGAGTGTTATTATTGACACGATAGAAAGTTCGTTTTGCCTTGTTGAGACAAGATTCCATAAACGCAGATGGGTAACACAGATCACTTCCAATACCGTTGATTTTTTCCAATTCGGCATCGATGTATTCCGGACTGGCGATCCTAAGGGCGCGGAGAAACATTGATGAAAAAATGGCCTTCTTAGTGGGGGTGTCATAATAACACTCGTACTTTGTCAAAAAAAAAAATTTTAGTACTTCCATTTTTCCCGGGCTTTTTAGGCATTGCTAATGTACTTAAACTTTTGGATATTAATGTAGTATTTTCATATAACAATATTGTGAAAAATATCAGTAAAAAATAGCCCTACCAATAATTCAGGCATTATCTATAAAATTGGGTGTAAACAATGTGATTCCTTTTACATAGGTCAGACGGGAAAGGATTTGCACACACGTATAAAACAGCATCAATATTCCGTTAGAACAGGACAGTTGTCCAGTGCTCTTTTTGTCCATTTGTCAGAGTTATCCCACTGTATTGATTGGATAATGCTTCAGTTTTATTTCATTCTAGCAACATTGTCAATAGAAATATTCTTGAGTCTGCCATTATCCAACTTTCAAATAACTTCAACATAAGCAAAGGTCTTTTTCAACTCGATCCTGTTGTTTTGAATTCCTTCAAAACAAATTTAGATAAAAAGGGTGGACGCTAAATCTTTGGTAAACTTGTACGCTACTTTATTAACTTTTAATCTTCATTTTATTTTTATATATATCGAAACTTGACTCTAAAAGGCAAAGTGTTAAAACCCGGGCAGATTTCCAGTATAAATTTGTATTTTTATAATTCATTTGATCTTGTGCTAAAAATCGATATTTTTCCTTACAAATCTGTATGCCTCTTTGTTAATCCTCTAATCTTTAATTTTTAATTTTTATTTTTACTTCTCCGTTTATTGCATATATATATATATATATATATATATATGTGTGTAGATATGTAGGTATATATATATATATATATGTATGTTTGTGTGTATGTATGTTATTTATTTATTTTTTTCTTTCTGTAACCTATATATAGGCCGTAACCTTTTATGTACTTCAGTGTTCCTGAGGATGTCATTAGACGAAAGCGCTTGAGCACCTTTTTGTGTTTCCTTTCCTTCGTGGTTTTATTCATCATAAATATTTTTCTCGTGTTACTTTCGTGAAATAATTTTCATATATATATATACACGGTGTATATATAGACAGACAGACAGACAGACAGACTTAAAAATATAGTTAAAACAGGGTGACAAGGCGAAACGATAACTTAAAAAGGAATAAATTCTGTTTATTTAGTCGTTTCCTCACTTGTTCACTTCTGAGGTGGATTTAAGACTCGGGAATTATGGAACAGATGCTCTTCTATCCCTACAAACCACACCAAGAGCCTTTCCAACACTCCTCAGTTTGGATCCAGTTCGGTCTTTAAACAAAGAACGAGTATGTTTCTCCGCTCCATCTTTTTGTTTTGTTCTTGTCACTATGTAAAAACAAGCACAGAATGAACATTTTTAATCTCTTCATGGAGATATTTCCATTATGGAAGTCTCTTTCATGCAATATCTCCCCTCCGCCAATTCATCACGCGTTCATTCTTCGGATTCATTTCACGCTTGTTTTTAATCTCTTTCGCCTGAGCCTCCTCCTTTATGGTTTTTTTTTAATCTGAATGACAGAGAACGCGAAGTAATTTGTATTTCTGCCTCTTTTCTTCCTTCCATTTAGAAACTCCTCCTCACCCTTTGGGTTTGGTTTAGTGATATGAGACATCTCGGTTAAGTTCTTCGCAGGAGACAGCTTTCGCTTATTTGAAGCAGTTAGTGACTGTTAGTCGATCTTGTAAATTTATACAACCTCGTTATTTTTATTTTTTTTCTGTTTAATTGTCTTTCCCACGATAAATTATCAGCTTGTAGTTGTTATTCTTTGTTTATTTCATTTTTCCTCCATATTTATATTATCTATTTATCTATTTTTTCTCTCTATATATACTATATGTATTTGTTCTGTATTTGTTACCTTATATTCACCCCTCCATATTGTTCCTAATATCTTATTTCATCAATTTTTAAAAAAATTTCTTCCCCTCTTACCCTAAAACAGAGACCCGGTATTGAATTATGCAGATCTATGGTCCAAAGCGATCTTCGCCAGCTTTCCTTTGCCTCGGAATACAGCCTCTGAATATATCATGAAGACTGCCAAACAGCTGTCAGGAATGTAATTCAAAATCACGCTCTACTTTGTTCACTCACTCCTATTAAAGCAATAAATGTGTTCTATTATTTTGGGGAAATGATGCAAGACTAATTGTTTAAACACGTATTTGAAGGTTGAAGCGAGCTTTTTTTTCAGATACGATCTTTTATATCGAAATTCCTTCTGTAATTATGTGATTTCTCCGTAATTATAAATATAATGATACATAATAATAATTATATACGGTTATATAAATACATACAATAAATATATACATCTCCAATGACTAGAAATATTAATGTTCGATGTACTTCGATGCCAATGCCAAAAGCTTTGAAATCGAGCTTCCATTTGAGAATTCAAAATACTGGTGGGTGTCACGATTCTTTTTATGGGTCCCTTTTCCGATGCTGAGTTGATGGATTATTAAAATGAAGCGGAGGGGATAGCGAATAAGCCTATACGACGACGGCTCCGTAGATAAGTCCGCCAGCAAAGCACTCTCTTCCCTTGTTTTTATGTTGAGGAACATTTAAATGGAAATTCCTTACAAATAGTCAATCGGATTAATGAAACTCAAGATTTGTATCACAAAAGAGACAATCACTTCGCCCTAAGTTAATTAATAAAAATCTTTAATTATTTCTATAATAAAAATAATATATGAGAAGTATCCATATCAGAAGGTATTTTATATATATATATATATATATATATATATATATATATATATATATATATATATATAGGGTGTTCTGAAATTATGTTTCATAAATTAGTATACATATTCAGGAAGTCAAAGTGAACAAAAAAGCTCCGATAAACATAAATCTCCAATCGCTTCGTTTCCGAGATAAATTGCCTTTTGTGACGAGGACGATGCTATTCTCTGTACACCTATTCTATGCTTTCTAGATATATCAGAGAACAATAAAATTATTATTATTATTATTATTATTATTTTTAGTATTATAACAGGATTTTTATCTCAATTATAACAAGCACGAGCCACTTCATTTCCGACGCATTACATACGAGAAAAGATAGCCGCAATACTCTTCATAATTTGAAAAAATAAATAAATAAATAAATAATAATAATAATAATAATAATAATTTTATTGTTCTCTGATACACAATATCTAGAAAGCATACAGTAGGATACAGATAATAGCATCGTCCTCGGCAAAAAAGCAACGTATCTTGGAATCGAAGCGATTGCAGATTTATGTTCATAGGAACTTTTTTGTTCACTTTGACGTTCTGAATATGTATACTAATTTGTGAAACATAATTTGATAACAACCTGTGCGTGTGTATATATATATATATAGATATATATATATATTTATATATATAGGATGGCGCAAAAGTCGCGCATCATAGGAATTTTCTGTGTTGATTATAATATATTATTTTTTCTTTTAGGTAGGGGATGGCTGCGAAATACCAGGTACTACAAATCGATGACTCGGTACAGAATAAATACGTGCGTGTGTGTGTATATATGTGAACTGAACAGAATACATACATAATTACGTACAGTGTAAATGGAGATTTAGATCTGGTTGTGCAAAACTACAATCTGTTTCAAAGAGTAAATATTTCATTAAAAAGACCTTATGAAGACCTTAGCACAGGCCGAAAGTTTGTATTTCTAAGTCTTTGTCTTATACAAATAATAATATATTTACTTTTTGCAAAATTTTTGTTCATTCGACTGCCCGTATTTAAACTTTCTCTAATGTCTTTTCTTTAATATTAGGTTTTCTCCTAAAGAGGTTTCGAGAAAAGGTTTCTCCAAGTAGTTTTTGGTTTCTGGGGAGCTTTCAAAAGGTTTGACAATTCCCCGTCCGAAGAAGTTGTGAGCTTCGTAAATGGATCTGTATGTTGCAGGCTAGCGGGGTTCGTTAACTTTTGTCATTAGTATTTGCGAGTTTGCCCTCTTTTCCAGTTGCCCTCTTTTCCAGTTGCACTCTTCTTTCATTTACCCTCTTCTCTACCTCGTTTTTGTTTTTGCAGCCAGTCACAAAGAGAAGAACAGCCATCCTATAAATCTTCGTGTATCGTAATTAAAACTGCATTCAACTGTAAAATACAAAATATATGCATTTGATTAATTAAATCTGACGTAAGTGTTTCGATAACGTACTGTGCTGCAGGCAGTAATACAAATACTGTAATGTTATTTCGCTTCGAAGCAAATTCAGCTCATACAGCGCTCAAGATTTTAAACAGATGTGTATGTATATATATTATATATACAGGGTATCCCAGAAGTCTGGACTCATAGGGAAAATAGACATTATATCTTTAAAGTGAAACAAATACATTTCTAAATTACATATTTCAGGAAAGAACATACCCTAATGGCTCAGTATACCAATGAAGAGAAGGTGGAACTGGTATTGCTACATGTTTCCGAAAAAAGCTAGAGGGAGGCATGTCAGTTATTTCAAAACATGCTTCCCTCTGGCTATTTCCGGAAACATGTAGCAATACCAGTTCCATCTTCTCTTCATTGATATACTGAGCCATCAGTGTATTTTCTTTCCTAAAATATGTAAAACTGACATTAGAAATGTGTTTGATTCACTTTAAAAATATAATGTCTATTTTCCCTATGAGTCCAGACTTCTGGGACACCCTACATACTATACCTTACCTTACAACCTTACAAAGGTTCCGCGCGATGATTTCTCATTTCGCGAAGGTCAAGCTTGTCGCCCCTCCTCTCGAGTTGGCCTGGTGAAGTAGTGAGTTGGATTCTTGCGCTCTCCACCTCACATAGCCAGGTACGCCCGGCTCATCGGGGATTGTTCTGAGCCAGGCGTCTAGTCTTCTTTTGAAGATTTCTACTGCAACTCCCTTCGTGTTTCTTAGGTCTTTGGGCAACTGATTAAACAGTTTTGGTCCTCTCACTACAAAACTATTTTCTTTCAGGGTTAAGGATGTTCCCTGTCTCGCCTTCAATTTGGGAATACGACACAGTCTACCGCTTCTACTTTCCACCGTTGTTTGGGGAGTTATGGGATTCAGAGTAAGATTAGGGACTAGTTTCTCCATTATTTTCCAAGTGTAAATAATGGTGTATCTCTCTCTTCTCCTTTCCAGTGAATATAGGTCTAGTTCTCGCAACCTTTCCCAGTAATTTAGTTCTTTGCACCCATTGATCTTAGCTGTGAAGCTTCTTTGGATCCCCTCCAGCTGTCTAATGTCTTCTTTTTTATATGGGGATGTTAGGACCGAGCAGTATTCTAATTTGGGTATTAATTATCAGGGTTTTCAGTAGAGGAATCATTACATTCCTATCCCTTCGTTTAAAGGTTCTCAATACCTGACCCGTTATTCTCTTTGCTCTGTTTACTGCTATCTTATTTTGTGTTTCAAATTTCGCATCATCTGTCATTACAACTCCTAAATCTTTTGCTCTGGAATTTCTCTGAATTTCCTGTCCATTTGGGGTATAATATTCCATGGATTTTAGGTCTTCTCTTTTTCCGTACCGTAATAGCTGAAATTTCTCGGTGTTAAACTTCATATTGCTGTATATATATATATATATATATAATATATTATATATATATATATATATATATATATATATATATAAATGCAAACCCACAAGGTAAAATAAAAAGCGATTCAAAGAGGTTCCGTGTATTCAACAGTACACCTCGTCAGGGGTGACAAGGTGTACTGTTGAGTTACAAATGCACGAAAGGTCATGGAATCGCCTTTCTTTTTTTATTTTTGGGTTTGCATCATTTGTTTATTTCACGTGTTTAATTGTGAAACTCATCCCATATATATATATATATATATATATATATATATATATATATATATATATATATATATTATATATCAACGTAAAGAACGACGGGACGCTTGTATAGGAGATATTCCGCGCAAGATGAGGAGAGAGAACGAAACAAATGAAAAAATGAGGTAACCACCCGGGAATCGAACCCGGGATCTTCCGATTGCCGGTCAGATATGATAACCATTACACCACGGGCCTCACTCGAACAAATGCCGTAATTCTTCTACATACGCGCAGAAACCAATGCCCCAAGGGGGCACCGCCCGCATGCCGTAACATTATATACATTTTAACTGCAAACACGCAGTATAATTAACGTAAAGAACGACGCTTGTATAGGAGATATTCCGCGCAAGATATCTGACCGGCAATCGGAAGATCCCGGGTTCGATTCCCGGGTGGTTACCTAATTTTTTCATTTGTTTCGTTCTCTCTCCTCATCTTGCGCGGAATATCTCCTATACAAGCGTCGTTCTTTACGTTAATTATACTGCGTGCTTGCAGTTAAAATGTATATAATGTTACGGCATGTGGGCGGTGCCCCCTTGGGGCATTGGTTTCTGCGCGTATGTAGAAGAATTACGGCATTTGTTCGAGTGAGGCCCGTGGTGTAATGGTTATCATATCTGACCGGCAATCGGAAGATCCCGGGTTCGATTCCAGGGTGGTTACCTCATTTTTTCATTTGTTTCGTTCTCTCTCCTCATCTTGCGCGGAATATCTCCTATACAAGCGTCGTTCTTTACGTTAATTATACTGCGTGTTTGCAGTTAAAATGTATATATATATTATATATATATATATATATATATATATATATATATATATATATATACAGGGACGTAGACAGGGGGAAGGGCTACGGGGAATTCAGCCGCCCCCGAAATAAAATCATATGTCTGATATTTCTATGCATTACTTATGAGTAAGTACGCCATGCCAAGTACCTTCAGCACATGTTTAATTATTGTAATACATTTTGGAATGTGTTTTAACTCATTAACACACTTTAATATATACCATATGTCCCACAAAATAGTACACCCAACTTTAGATTGTACTAACTCCTCCAAAAATTGAGATATTTTGGATCTGTTTGTTTGATTTAATATAGCAAATTATTCTTTGTTAACGTTCAAAATTTATTCATGTTTGAACGATTTAGTGTTTAAGCATCTGCTTTTAACTGAAGGGTACAACAAAATGGATTGCGCAAAATTGGTCATTGAAAAAATAATGTGTGTGCTATCGATGTAATGAAAAGACAAATACATAATAATAGATACTTTAACATAATTTTAATAAGATACAAAGCAGATTTTTCTTTATTCCTTATTGCAAAAGTTATGTTTAGTTTCGTTTTCTTTCAACATGACCGCCATTCCTATTGATACAAATCTGGAGTCGAGCTCTCATCTTCCCCATCACTCTTTTGATAAGATCTGGATTGTCTTTTAACAAGTTGATTTCAGCTGTGATGCGAGTCCTCAAATCATCTAAATTGATAGGTTGTGATGCAAATACTCTATTTTTCAAATGACCCCATAAAAAGTAATCACACGGGGTCAAGTCAGGGCTGAATGCTGAATGTTCTCGTCTGTTCTTGCCGTCTTCGGATGGCCTGAACGTCCTTTGTTCAAATTGAGGACCGTTCCTTCTTCTTTGTATTTCTGAACATTCTTCAAAATTGTATGTTTAGTTGGAGAAGCTCTATCGGGAAATTGCAGTTCGAAGGTATTCTGAACTTGTTTTAAGCTTTTAGTTTGCAGATAAGTTGTGACCATGAGAACGCGCTGCCTTCGTGTAAACTGCTTGATAAGGGTTTCAAAGTTATTTATAAATTTAGTAATTCAGATTCTTCATTTATATGTATGACTCGTATCTTAGATACAAAAGTTCGAATTATTTAAAAAAAATATTTGCAATATCCTTCGACGTAAAAAGTAGCACATTGGTTAAAGCAAGAGGAGCTATCTAGCTGGGAGAAATGATCATTCGGCGCAACCCATTTTGCTGTACCCTTCAGTTAAAAGCAGATGCTTAAACACTGAATCGTTTAAACATGAATAAATTTTGAACGTTAACAAAGAATAATTTGCTATATTAAATCAAACAAACAGATCCAAAATATCTCAATTTTTGGAGGAGTTAGTACAATCTAAAGTTGGGTGTACTTTTTTGTGGGACATATGGTATATATATATATATATATATATATATATATTGGTGTCTATAATCTCTTCCTCCTTATATATATAATACACAGTATATATATATATATATATATATATATACACACACACTGTGAAATGAATAAATAATACAAACCCACAAGGAAAAAGAAAAATGATTCCAAGGCCTTTCGTGTATTCAGAAATACATTCCCTGACGAGGTGTACGACCCCTCTGCAGCATCCCGCCTCATTTGCGGGGTTTAGTGGAGGAGGGAATTGTTTTCCGATCTCGAGTGTATATATATATATATATATATATATATATATATATAAGGAGGAAGAGATTGTAGACACCAATCTACCAGGGAAGTACTCTGGGCTGGATGTTAGGCAGGATACAGGGAGTGCTGGAACTCCCGTTTCTCCTGTCACTGTGCTCCTTAGCCGATCTTTTTCCTTGTCTCATCTACCCTGTGAGCAGCCTAGCATGCTCTCAAACACACACTTCTCCCTCTATTCCTCACTACACATACATACATCTTATACACTACACAACCTTTCCAAAATTTCCATTTAAAAAAAACAAAGAAAAATGGCATCATTGAGCTTTGGAGACCTTGTTTATGGCTCTCTTCGTCTTCTGTGGAGGGGTCACTTTTGCGGGTGTTTGCCATTAGCCCCCTCCTTACTACTTAAAAAACAAATATATACATATATATGTGTAGGAGCATAACGGCAAATTACTTTTCCTCGCCTCCCTCACATGGCTGTAAAATTTCCAAACACGTGGGGAAGAACCTCCACAAAGGAATGCTTATTTTACTTTTTGTTTCTCGAAAGTATCCGCCAACCTTTGTAGCGTTCCCTGGCCCTTTAGCGTCACCGAGCCTATAAAAGTGCCAGTCCACTTCAGGTCGCCCGTTCCGTTTTCCTTCGTCACGTAACGCCACTCGATCTAAGCCGGCCGCTTTCCTTAAAAACTCCTTTCATGCATACTAGAAGGTGATCATTTCTGTTGAGGCCTACTACCATTTCAACCCCCTCCCCTAGAAGCAACATCACTTCTGCAAGATTCAACTCGCGCCATCCTTCCGGTCCTTTTGCCTCACTCAACATTCATCCATTTCGACCTGCGAATTTTCATTTTCCTTCAACGGGTATTTCGTCATTGAAACAGGCTCGTAGGTACTCCCGTCTTCCCAGTCTACCTCCGAAGAAACCCAGGCCTGTAAGCCTCACGTAGGCTACCACCTCATTTGGCCTACCGTTTATGCCATCGTGCTAAACCACTTTTGCGTACCCTACAACCTCAATATACTCCCAGCCTAACCGGATAAGCTATCTCCAAAGTGTCCTCAATACCGTTTCAAGCTACTCACGCATTTACGACCACAGTTAGCCCTAATCTGACTGTACCAATATCGTACTTTCGTTACCTCAGTTATTATTTGCTTAATTACTTATTGTTGTGTGTCCACTACCGTATATCTTATTACCTAAATTATTGTTTCTTGCAATTATTGTAGTATATAACTTTTATATTGTATAAAATCATTCCTTATTGTTAATAATCATTTCATTGTAATATTGCACAAATTCAGCATAAATAATTGTTGATCACTGTGAATAAATACATAGTTCATGCATTTTTTTAATTACACAAAAAACCACAAAGTCATTTCTATCTGCTTATTAAATATTGTTTGTTTGGCTGAAAGGTCAAACTGGTGACCCAATATCATTTTTATTTTAATTCATATATCATAGTGAGCCAACAGGTGGCCCACTATATATATATATATATTATATATATATATATATATATATATATGTGTTGTGTGTGTGTGTGTGTGTGTGTGTGTGTGTGTGTGTCGTAACATAAGGACAGCAAACATTTTAAAATTCTTTATATAATGTCACACACGAATAACGTTCATCTTGCAACACTTGGAAGATGCGTTTTTTTGTACTAAACTGAACTCCAGCAACATTTTCCCAAAATACAGAGAACAAACCAACAACTTTACGGTCACCGCATTTTCTCAAACCTTTTCTTTACTTAATATCCATAATTAATTTGAAATTTTACATTTTTACAAAGTTATAACTTAAGTTCAGTTGAAACCAAGTTCTCGTTTCAAGTTTAATGGGAGAAGCAAAATTTCAATAAGCTTAATATATATATATATATATATGGGAATGAACTCAGAATGGTCCCCTGAGTTTTTTATGATACACACAGACAGTGCATGGAACAAGGAACTCTTCTGGGATAATTAAATCCACTATAGTCCGAATAACTAATGGTAAATGACAAATACCATAGTTTTTTCTTTTTCATGATGCTAGCCCACGTCGGGCTAGCATCATGAAAAAGAAAACTATGGTATTTGTCATTTACCATTACTTATTCGGACTATAGTGGATTTAATTATCCCAGAAGAGTTCCTTGTTCCATGCACTGTCTGTGTATCATATATATATATATATATATATATATATATATATATATATATATACACGAGTGTGTGTGTGTGTGTGTGTGTGTATATATTAGGGTGCTTTAAATAAATGAACTTTTGAAAGAACTATATATATATATATATATATATATATATATATATATATATATATTATATATATTATATTATATATATATTAGTATAGGGTGTGTATACTGTATATATATATATAGGTATGTATATATTAGGGTGCTTTAAATAAACGAATTTTTTAAATTCAAATCGCGATACGACAATATTTAGGGGTTGCGCAAACGCATTAAACATTCACCATTTACGACCTTAGGTTTTATTGAGGAATATCCGGATGGACTAACGGGAGTACATTAGTACACGTTTCAGCCAAGAAGCAATTAGCACAGAGAGTTTTGCTTACAGTTGAGCGGCGTCAATTTGGTAGTGCACAACGTGTTTTGATTCTATCGTGTTTCGTGACGTGACCTTCTTTACTTTTTACTTTTCAGGTTATAAATAATGGCGAAAGCATTAATTACACGATCAAGAACTAAATTGTGGCTTGTGGGACAGCGAAGCTCGGAACTGTAGAAAAACAAGCGTCTCTCAAAAGGCGGAAGTCTTTCCTTTTTGTTTCATCACCACATTGAGAAGAAATCGCTCAAGGAAAGCGTTGCTATAACATCAAGCGAGATCGTGAACGTTTGGGAAAAAGCGAGGATTCCCACGTCTTACGAGCGAGACATCATCAAGAAGTTTGGGAAAAGCCACTCTGAGTGGCAAGGACAAGAAGAACATCAGCTGGAAGTCAGCCTCAGCCATCAAACGACGAGAGGAGTTCCAAGCGAAGCTCTCCAACTACTTCGACGTTGCTCACCAACAAGCTCTGAGTCTAATAAAGATTCAAGAGAACAAAGACTTCCTGATAGCGCAACGGAGGCGGGGTGCCGAGGGCGGATGGTGAGAGTGGACAGGCAACTGACAAGAAGGGAGGAACGGCAAGCGGCCCGAGCTGAAAGCGAGGCTGTGAGACAGAAGAGAAAAGGAGACAGAAGAAGCCGAGGAGACTGTTCAGGTGGAATTCTCTAGTAGCAGCAGCAACTTCACCAGCGGTGAAGAGTCGGAGGACGAATGTCCTGTTGTTACTAAACCCCGCCTTCTTCTCCCAAGCGAAGGAAAGGCAAAGTTGCCATTTCTCTGAAGGTGGCATTTGCCCTAGATCGGATCCGGACTACCAACAAAAAGTACCGTCTGCAGGTTGTTGAAGATCATCGTCACGCTTTTCGCAAGGCCATTAAGAGGGACCTGGTGGCGCGAACCAGGCGACAGTGAGTCCTTGCAAGACATGAGACCCCCCAGCAGCAGGTGAGGGGGAGACCTGGAGAGCAGCGCCTTTACACCGATTATTAACCACGATAGGGATACTAATTACTTACATAATATAGGCGATAGAAATAAACATTTGCTCTGCGCAACCCCTAAACCTTCATCGATTAAAGAAAAAAATCAACACGGCATTTTCTCGGTCACCTACATGAATTTAGAGGATCGGAACTAAAAAAATTAGTTTTGAAAACTTCACCCAGAATGGTCAAAGCATCGTAATATATATATATGATGAATAAAACCACGAAGGAAAGGAAACACAGAGTGGTGCTCAAGCGCTTTCGTCTAATGACATCCTCAGGAAAGCGCTTGAGCACCACTCTGTGTTTCCTTTCCTTCGTGGTTTTATTCATCATATATATTTTTCACGTGTTACTTTCGTGAAATAATTTTCATATATATATATATATATATACACCTCCTCGTAACCTCGTAGCAGTTTCGTGCGATGGTCTCTCTTCACACGAAGGTCAAGCTGGTGGCCCTGTCTCTAGGCCTGGCTTGATGGAGGAGCGAGTTGCTCTCTTGCGCTCTCCACCGCACATAGCCAGGTACACACGGCTCATCTGGTACCATCATGAGCCAGGTATCTAGTCTTCTTTTGAAGACTTCAACTTTGACCCCTATCACGTTTCTGAGGTCCTTTGGAAGCTGGTTAAAAAGTCTTGGCCTCCTGACAACCAAACTGTTTTTCTTCAGCGTTGAGGAGCTCCCTTGTCGGGCCTTTAATTTGGGAGCACTACACATTCTGCCTTTCCTATTTCCAGCGTTGTTTGTATGGTAATTGCATTTAGTTTCGGGTTTGGTTTTTCGGTCATTTTCCATGTATATATTACGGTGTACCCATCTCTTCTTCTTTCCAGGGAGTACAAATTTAGTTTACTTAGTCTTTCCCAGTAATTGAGTTCTTTGTAGCCATCGATCTTGGCTGTAAAATGTCTCTAAATATCTTCTAATTTATTAATTTCTTCCTTCTTGTATGGGGACGTCAAGACTGAGCGGTATTCAAGTTTTGGTGTCATCATTGTCTTCAGCAGGGGAATCATTACTTTCTTGTCCCTTCTTTTAAAGGTTCTCAGTGACTGTCCCTTAGTTCTTTTTTTTTTTTTTTATCGCTATCTTATTTTGTGCCTCAAATTTCGCATTATCGGTCATTATAACTCCCAAATCCTTTGTTGTCGTGCTTCTCTGAATTTCATGTCTATCTGAGGCATAATATCCAATGTTTTTGTTCTTCATTTGTTCCATATTTGAAGAGCTGAAATTTTCCGGTGTTAAATTTTATGTTACTGTCTTCTGACGATCTGTATCACCAGCAAAGGATCTTATTATACTGTTATTGTATATATATAATAACAGATCAACCAAGAACAAATCCCGGCACAAACCTATTAATGGACTTCGAGTTCACGGAAGGAGATGTAATTACGGCCTTATCGCAGATGCGAGACAATTCAGCGCCAGAGCCAGACACATGGAGTGCCACATTTCTGAAGAAATGCAAAGAGAGTATTGCAAAACCGCTATACTTACTATGGAGGAAATAACTCGACACAGGACAAATTCCACTCCCCTTGAAGAACGCGAACATTACCCCCCCTATTTAAAGGTGGTAACAGAGCAATGCCCAAAAATTATCAGCCAGTGGCTCTCACCTCACACCTTATAAAATGTTTTGAACGCATAATTAGAGGCAAAACTTCTTACTACCTACAAGAAAAAGACTTATACAACCCAAATCAACATGGCTTCAGGGCGGGTAGATCATGCTTGTCACAGCTACTAGACCACCAGGAGAAAATATTAGGAACATTGTGTCGAGGGCAAAACATTGATGTAATATATATTGACTTTGCTAAAGCCTTCGATAAATGTGACCATGGAATCATAGCACACAAACTTAAGGATACAGGAATTACTGGAAAGCTAGGAAGATGGATATTTAATTTCTTGACGCAAAGAACGCAAAGAGTGGTGGTAAACGGAGTTAAATCGGAAGTCTCGGAAGTCGTGAGCTCTGTCCCACAAGGGACAGTATTAGCTCCCTCGCTGTTCATAATAATGATTGCAGATATTGATGCAGATATTAAGGACAGTATTGTATCATGGTTCGCAGATGACACAAAGATATGTAAGGAAATATTGAACGAAGATGACACAAGAAAACTACAAAACGACATTGAAACATTATTCCAGTGGGCAGAAGACAACAATATCAAGTTCAACGAAGAAAAATTCCAACTTCTAAGATATGGTAATAACAAAGAGCTACAGAAAAAAGGGTACAAAACTCTGCAAGCCAAACAGATAACACCAAATCCACAAGTCAGGGATCTTGGAGTAATAATGTCGTCGGATGCAGAATTCAGAGAGCACTATAAAATCAAAATCACAACGGCTAGAAAAATAATGGGAATCATCTGGAGGAGCTTCCACAGCAGAAAAGCAAACATCATGCTCAAATTATGGAAGAGTCTAGTCCTACCAATAAGTGAGTATTGCTCAGTACTCACAAGCCCACACAGAAAAAGAGACATTGCGAGCATTGAAGCTATACAAAGGACTTTTACGTCTAAGATAGAGGAAACGGAAGGTGAAGACTACTGGTCTCAACTACAATCCCTGGAACTCTACTCTCTTGAAAGAAGGCGCGAGCGGTACACAATAATATACATATGGAAAATACTTGAGGGTTCTGTCCCTAACCTCAGAAATGAAATAGAAACAAACTGGAATAAGAGAAGAGGCAGATTTTGTACGGTCCCAGCTGCGGTGGGACAAGGGGCCATGAAAACGAGGATGGAAAATACCCTCAGAATACGAGGCCCAAAGCTTTTCAATGTCCTTCCAAAAGAAGTGAGGAATCTCCGGCACATCGACCTGAATAACTTCAAGAACCAGCTGGACAGATTCTTGTGCAAAGTCCCTGACCAGCCATGCGTGGCTGGCTACGAGGACAGGAGAAGATCAGAGAGCAATTCCCTCCTTCACCAAGTCTCGCAAATGTGTATATATATATGCACTAAAATCACAAAATAACACGTGATCTTATTAATAAGCAAACAACCACAGGGAAAAGGAAACACAAAGTCCGAGCGCTTTCGTGATATATTCACGAAAGCGCTCGGACTTTGTTTCCTTTTCCCTGTGGTTGTTTGCTTATATATATATATATATATATATATATATATATTCAACTGCAAAGAACACGCAGTATAAATAACGTAAAGAACGACGCTTGTATAGGAGATATTCCGCGCAAGACGAGAGAGAAAGAACGAAACAAATGAAAAAATGAGGTAACCACCCGGGAATCGAACCCGGGATCTTCCGATTTGCCGGTCAGATGCGATACCATTACACCATAGGCCTCACTCTTCCAAATGCCGTAATTCTTCTACATACTCGCAGAAACCAATGCCCCAAAGGGGGCATTTTTTCATTTGTTTCGTTCTTTCTCTCTCGTCTTGCGCGGAATATCTCCTATACAAGCGTCGTTCTTTACGTTATTTATACTGCGTGTTCTTTGCAGTTGAATGTATATAATGTTACGGCATGCAGGAGGTGCCCCCTTGGGGCATTGGTTTCTGCGAGTATGTAGAAGAATTACGGCATTTGGAAGAGTGAGGCCCATGGTGTAATGGTATCGCATCTGACCGGCAATCGGAAGATCCCGGGTTCGATTCCGGGTGGTTACCTCATTTTTTCATTTGTTTCGTTCTTTCTCTCTCGTCTTGCGCGGAATATCTCCTATACAAGCGTCGTTCTTTACGTTATTTATACTGCGTGTTCTTTGCAGTTGAATGTATATAATGTTACGGCATGCGGGAGGTGCCCCCTTGGGGCATTGGTTTCTGCGAGTATGTAGAAGAATTACGGCATTTGGAAGAGTGAGGCCATGGTGTAATGGTATCGCATCTGACCGGCAATCGGAAGATCCCGGGTTCGATTCCCGGGTGGTTACCTCATTTTTTCATTTGTTTCGTTCTTTCTCTCTCGTCTTGCGCGGAATATCTCCTATACAAGCGTCGTTCTTTACGATATATATATAATATATATATATATATATATATAACGTGTAGGAATTAAGCGTAAATAAAAAACTGTAAAAAAGCATACAAAAATTTGATTTCTTTTGAGTCTTTAGCATGGACGAGTGTATGACGCCTACAAAAATGGTAAATCCAGAGATGGAGGTTAGAATCCCAGGTAAGTCAAATCATTTGAGATACAATATTTATGATGTGTTAAAACTTAATTAAATAGCAAGATGTTAATACTCGTATGTCTGAACTACAAGATTGGACTATATTCACATACAGTGCATGCACTGAAGGTAATAAATGCAAAAAACGGTAATTTAGTAGACGACTTTGCTAGAATTTTAGTCCGCGGCCCGATGGCACGAGGCTACTTCGTCCGCGGCACGAGGCTACTTCAAGAAATTAAGCTAAATAGTTTCTCTTCACTTAATACACACTGAAGAGTAGGGATGATAAGTTAAAACTGGTGCAACACAGAAAACGTCACGAACCATTTTGTAAAGCCATTAACCGCGATTAGTTGTAAATGTTTGGTAGAATTTTTTAGAACTTCATTTATATTCAGGATAAAAATAGTGTAATTGGAAAGTTATTATACTCCATGTTGTGGCCTGGCAGATACGGTTATTTCTGGATGAAATGTCATCATAGGTTAATTTCATTTACCATAAATAATAATAATAATAATTGTAATAATAATAATAATAATAATAATAATAACACCACAATTTACAATAATTCTTTACAGAATATATTTATTAATTTCTCCCTGAGTCGTACGGTTCTTAAGCTTTTGGCTTTACTGGGCTCTCAGACCAATTATATAAGAAAAAACATTTTATATAATGGTAGTTAAACATGGAGAGGTATATTTATAGGCATATGGGCATATACAATGAGATAACATGACTGAAAATTACAATATGAGCAAACACAGCTCACTTCCACACCGACTGTAAGGTTTTATAATTTGACGAGTCGTCCACTGGTTAGGAAGGGTTTCCATTACCTACATATGTTCCTATTCATAATTAAAGTAACATTCTTTAATATACAGGGTGATTAAAAAAAAATTAACACTTATATGGGTTTTTACCCCTATGTGTTAAAAAAAATTTGAATCACCCTCTATATATATATATAATATATATATATTATATATATATATATATATATATATATATATATATATATATATATATATATATATATACATAACACACACAGTGTGTGTATATACACCGTATATATTGCTAATTTCAATTATTGTTTAATTACTGGTCAACTTTTTCAATGAACACAGACTAATAAATTTTTATATGAAATTTACCTGGGTTCAGATTAATTTAATGCATCTTTTAATTTTAGTGCAACTTCCCCAAATCTTATTTCTCATAAAATGGAACAGCATATCTCATCTGACAGCGAGCGCGGCTTAAATGCATAAATTTGATTTAATCATTCTTGTAATTTGTCTTTACTAATTTCGAGTAAAAATCAAGAACGGATAAAACATTCTACACCCGAGCAAAAATCATATTCTTTCAAAATGTTTATGATAATTTTCCCTAATTATCATTAGCGTACGGGATGACTTTGTACGAGAATGATGCGACAAAAATAGTCATTGATGGAATGAGTAAAATTTATATATTCATTGATGAAATGAGTAAAATTTAAATATTCATTGATGAAATGAGTAAAATCACTACTCATTGATGAAATGAGTAAAATTTAAATATTCATTGATGAAATGAGTAAAATTTAAATATTCTTTGATGAAATGAGTAAAATCACTACTCATTGATGAAATGAGTAAAATTTAAGTACTCATTGATGAACTGAGTAAAATTTAAATATTCATTGATGAAATGAGTAAAATTTAAAGTCATTGATGAAATGAGTAAAATTTAAATATTCATTGATGAAATGAGTAAAATTTAAATACTCATTGATGAAATGAGTAAAATTTAAATATTCATTGATGAAATGAGTAAAATCACTACTCATTGATGAAATGAGTAAAATTTAAATATTCATTGATGAAATGAGTAAAATTTAAATATTCTTTGATGAAATGAGTAAAATCACTACTCATTGATGAAATGAGTAAAATTTAAGTACTCATTGATGAACTGAGTAAAATTTAAATATTCATTGATGAAATGAGTAAAATTTAAAGTCATTGATGAAATGAGTAAAATTTAAATATTCATTGATGAAATGAGTAAAATTTATATATTCATTGATGAAATGAGTAAAATTTAAATATTCATTGATGAAATGAGTAAAATCACTACTCATTGATGAAATGAGTAAAATTTAAATATTCATTGATGAAATGAGTAAAATTTAAATATTCTTTGATGAAATGAGTAAAATCACTACTCATTGATGAAATGAGTAAAATTTAAGTACTCATTGATGAACTGAGTAAAATTTAAATATTCATTGATGAAATGAGTAAAATTTAAAGTCATTGATGAAATGAGTAAAATTTAAATATTCATTGATGAAATGAGTAAAATTTAAATATTCTTTGATGAAATGAGTAAAATTTAAATATTCACTGATGAAATGAATAAAATCACTACTCAGTGATGAAATGAGTAAAATTTACATATTCATTAATGAAATTAGTAAAATTTAAATATTCATTGATGAAATGAGTAAAATCACTACTCATTGATGAAATGAGTAAAATTTAAATACTCATTGATGAAATGAGTAAAATTTAAATATTCACTGATGAAATGAGTAAAATTTAAAGTCATTGATGAAATGAGTAATTTAAATATTCATTGATGAAATGAGTAAAATTTAAATATTCTTTGATGAAATGAGTAAAATCACTACTCATTGATGAAATGAGTAAAATTTATATATTCATTAATGAAATGAGTAAAATTTAAATATTCATTGATGAAATGAGTAAAATCACTACTCATTGATGAAATGAGTAAAATTTAAATACTCATTGATGAAATGAGTAAAATTTAAATATTCACTGATGAAATGAGTAAATTTAAATAGTCATTGATGAAATGAGTAATTTAAATATTCATTGATGAAATGAGTAAAATTTAATATTCTTGATGAAATGAGTAAAATCACTACTCATTGATGAAATGAGTAAAATTTATATATTCATTAATGAAATGAGTAAAATTTAAATATTCATTGATGAAATGAGTAAAATCACTACTCATTGATGAAATGAGTAAAATTTAAATACTCATTGATGAAATGAGTAAAATTTAAATATTCACTGATGAAATGAGTAAAATTTAAATAGTCATTGATGAAATGAGTAATTTAAATATTCATTGATGAAATGAGTAAAATTTAAATATTCTTTGATGAAACGAGTAAAATCACTACTCATTGATGAAATGAGTAAAATTTATATATTCATTAATGAAATGAGTAAAATTTAAATATTCATTGATGAAATGAGTAAAATCACTACTCATTGATGAAATGAGTAAAATTTAAATACTCATTGATGAAATGAGTAAAATTTAAATATTCACTGATGAAATGAGTAAAATTTAAATAGTCATTGATGAAATGAGTAATTTAAATATTCATTGATGAAATGAGTAAAATTTAAATATTCTTTGATGAAATGAGTAAAATCACTACTCATTGATGAAATGAGTAAAATCACTACTCATTGATGAAATGAGTAAAATCACTACTCATTGATGAAATGAGTAAAATTTAAATATTCTTTGATGAAATGAGTAAAATCACTACTCATTGATGAAATGAGTAAAATTTAAGTACTCATTGATGAACTGACTAAAATTTAAATATTCATTGATGAAATGAGTAAAATTTAGTCATTGATGAAATTAGTAAAATTTGAATATTCATTGATGAAATGAGTAAAATTTAAATATTCTTTGATGAAATGAGTAAAATTTAAATATTCACTGATGAAATGAATAAAATCACTACTCAGTGATGAAATGAGTAAAATTTATATATTCATTAATGAAATTAGTAAAATTTAAATATTCATTGATGAAATGAGTAAAATCACTACTCATTGATGAAATGAGTAAAATTTAAATACTCATTGATGAAATGAGTAAAATTTAAATATTCACTGATGAAATGAGTAAAATTTAAATAGTCATTGATGAAATGAGTAATTTAAATATTCATTGATGAAATGAGTAAAATTTAAATATTCTTTGATGAAACGAGTAAAATCACTACTCATTGATGAAATGAGTAAAATGTATATATTCATTAATGAAATGAGTAAAATTTAAATATTCATTGATGAAATGAGTAAAATCACTACTCATTGATGAAATGAGTAAAATTTAAATACTCATTGATGAAATGAGTAAAATTTAAATATTCACTGATGAAATGAGTTAAATCATTACTCACTGATGAAATGATTAAAATTTAAATATTCGTTAAATATTTCAAACTTGCAAACTTTCAAACTCTTGTTATCAATTGCAATATTCTTCCAGACAAATGGCTCAAATTAAATATATAGCAGTTAGAGGGCGTAATTTACAGGCAATAAATCGAAATATATATATATATATATATATATATATATATATATAATATATATATATATATATAACGACACTGAATTTGTATCCAATGAAAATCTTGTTTTCAAACTACAAATTTCACAAAATTAATTAATTTGTTACGTTAAAGCCAGCTTCCGTAGTTCAGTGGGTGGTAACGGGGTTTCCCTTAAAGCGAAGTAAAGGCACTGAGGTCGGGGGCTCGAATCCCGATGGTGCTGGTAATAATAATACGGGAGTTAGCGCAATGAGTCGCATTAGTTGGCTAAAATACTGCAACAATCTCTGGCCTCTACTGACTATATTTATTATTACTCCAAAAAGGGTTTTCATTCGAGAGAAAAGCTAAGCGAAATAATTAATTTGCTGTTGTCATTCGTAATCAGATGTTTCATCCGCATTTCACACATGTTCAACGAAATGATAAATTTAAAATAAAAATTAACGGTGTGGCTGATAAATGTGATGGAACATTTATCATGAAAAATAAGCCACACACAAACAATATAATTTGCATTTTTGAAATTCCAAAACTAAGAAAAATGTGTGGAAAATTCTACATTATTTTCAAAGTACGTGAAAGTGTGTGCAGAAAATAGCACTCTTATATATATATTATATATATATATATATATATAATATATATATATATACACTCAGAACCTCTATATAAGTAAAAGACTCGTTTGCATTCACGTCGTGTTGAATAAATCAAAGAAAAAAGGGGGTAACTATTGTATTTTTAGCCAAAAAAAAAAACAAAACTTAAACCTCAAACCGGGACATTGAGCGTCCACTTTTCAAGGCACGAAACCCGTCCGTTTAGTATACACAAACTCAGAATGGTTCCCTGAGAACATTATATGTTAAACACAGACCGTGCATGCACAAGGAACTCTTCTGGGAAAATTAAATCCACTATAGTCCGAATAAGTAATGGTAAATGACAAATACCATAGTTTTTTTCTTTTTCATGATTTTAGCCCGACGTGGGCAACGGGTCTCTCGCAAAGAGATCCCATAAATATAGCTTCCCTCACCAGCTATCTGCAAAGCAGACAGGATCAAGCTTTGGGACGTGGATCTAGGGTTTACGTCCCAAAGCTGGATCCTGTCTGCTTTGCAGATAGCTGGTGAGGGAAGCTATATATATATATATATATTATATATATATATATATCCTACCTTACCTTACAAAGGTTTCGCGCGATGATTTCTCATTTCGCGAAGGTCAAGCTTGTCGCCCCTCCTCTCGAGTTGGCCTGGTGAAGTAGTGAGTTGGATTCTTGCGCTCTCCACCTCACATAGCCAGGTACGCCCGGCTCATCGGGGATTGTTCTGAGCCAGGCGTCTAGTCTTCTTTTGAAGATTTCCACTGCAACTCCTTTCGTGTTTCTTAGGTCTTTGGGCAACTGATTAAACAGTTTTGGTCCTCTCACTACAAAACTATTTTCTTTCAGGGTTAAGGATGTTCCCTGTCTCGCCTTCAATTTGGGAATACGATACAGTCTACCGCTTTTACTTTCCACCGTTGTTTGGGGAGTTATGGGATTCAGAGTAAGACTAGGGACTAGTTTCTCCATTATTTCCGAAGTGTAAATAATGGTGTATCTCTCTCTTCTCCTTTCCAATTGTTGGTTTTCGTCGTCGTCGTCGTTGGGCCTAGGCAAGCTACGGCTTGGGACCGTAGCGCATCTATCCGGTATAGGTTAACCTGGATGATGTAGCCATAAGCACTGCCGCTGGTTAAGTGCCAAACCAGTGATTATCTCACTAGCCGTATTGAGTCCGTTAGGCGAAACTGCGACAGTACCAAGGATGGAAAATATAACCATTGGATTTCTGTTCTTTATTTGCAAAATGGACGTGGTATTAGATTAAAATAATTATTGAATATAAATAATTAACTGACAATTGTGATATATAATTAATTATGTTTACATACAAAAAATAATACAGTATACATAAAATTAGTATTATGTGGTTTACAATTGAATTATGATGGTTAACTAATTAAAATGAATTTATAGCTATTCCGAAATTCAAGACGGTAAAATTAACATTTATCTTGAAACTAAAATAAGAGTATTCACTACACACTCCCCCACCAGAGAGGAAGTCAAAGAGTTCCGAACGACACAGATTTCCCCTGGACCTTTTGGTAGCTACATGTACCTCGCTTAAGGTTGATTCCAAAAACGCAGGCTTAAGACGATCGATAGAAACCTTGTCAACCTTGGACCGCGCTGGATGAGAAATGTTTGCGCGTACGTCGGAGAACTTCATAGGGCCCGTCATATGGACATTGGAGAGGCCGTTTGGGACAGGTACACGAACGAAAACGTGGGTGCAAGACTGGAGGGCTGGGGAAACAAAGATGTTCTGTTGGCTAGTCAATCGAGGGGGAACAGCTGAAGGGACTGCATGTGAGAGGAAAGTGTTTGAGCGAATTCCGTAGGATCACATGACTTATCCCCTGCAGTGAAGTAGCCACCTGGTAGCCGCAGTGTTGTTCCATAGACTAGTTCAGCCGCTGTAGTCTTCAGATCACTCTTAAATGCAGAGCGAATACCAAGCAACACGAGTGGAAGCTTATCCATCCAATGGGAGTCTTCGTGACACATAAGGGATGACTTCAGCTGGCGATGGAAGCGTTCGACGAGGCCGTTAGCTTGCGGATGATACGCACAGGTATGCGCATGTACTGTACCCAACAAGCTGGTAAACTTCTTCCAAAGCGAAGACTCAAATTGGCGACCTTGGTCAGTGATGACTTTTGTCGGCAATCCAAATCTTGATACCATCCATGAAGAAAGGCTCTTGCAACAGTGTCCGCTTGGATATCAGGGAAGTGGGATGGCTTCAGGCCATCTGGAAAAGCGGTTTGAGACAGGTGAGCAGATAAACGTTGGCCTTGAATCACTGGAAGAGGGCCAACAATGTCTACATGAATTACTCAAATCGCTGGGATGGGGGCGGAAATGCGTCAAAGGGGGACCTGGTGTGCCTTTGGACTTTGGCACGCTGGCAGGCAAGGCACGTTTTGGTCCAATGTTTGACATTCCGCATCGAGGGCCAAACAAAGCGAGAGGTAACCAGGTGTTGCGAAGCACGGATACCAGGATGGGAGGGCTTATGAAGATCCGTGAAGACTGCTTGTCTGTGACATGGAGGGACATAAGGGCGAATAGCAGCTGTTGATACGTCGCAATAGAGGGGCACAGACAATCCTGGCATACTCATTTTCTTGAGGGAAAGTGAGTGAGTGGAGTCTTCTCTGAGCAGGTCTTGTAGTTCCGTATCCTTATCTTGATCCTGTGCAATAGCATTCCACAGTGTAGAGCTGAGGGTAACAGAAGTAATCTCTATTCTGAAAGTGCATCCGCTGGAGTGTTCAAGACACCTTTGATGTGGCGGATATCTGTGGTAAATTGCGAGATATAATCGAGTTGCCTGATGACTCTGGGAGAGTGGTTACAGTGTTTTTATTGAAGACAGTGACCAAAGGTTTGTGGTCGGTAAAAACACAAAACTCTCGGCCTTCAAGGAAATGTTGAAAATGCTTCACGTTTAAGTAAATAGCAAGAAGTTCACGTCCGAAAGCACTATAACGCGTTTGGGCTGGCTGCAGCTTTTTCGAGTAAAACGCGATGGGTGCTTGTTGACCGTTAATGGTGTGTTCCAACACCCCACCGATCGCAACATCTGATGCATCGACCGTCAGAGTTAGGGGGGCATCACTGATAGGAAATGACAGAGACAATGCACTATTGATAGCATTTTTGGCATTGTCGAACGCCTGTAAACTATCGCTACACCATACCAATTTCGTTACCTTGCGTTTGTGTGTGATCATAGCGTGTAGAGGAGCAAGAACACTGGCACAGTTTTAATGAACTTGTGGTAATAATTTACCAAACCTAGAAACCGACGTAACTCACGCTGATTATTTGGCATAGGGTAATTTTTTATCACTTCACACTTGTCCTGAAGGGGGGTAATTCCGTGCTGCGAAAATCGTGTGACCAAGAAATTCCAAGGTTGGCTGTGCAAACACACACTTAGATGCATTAATAGTAACACCGTATTGTTCTAAGCGTTGAAAGAGGAGTGAAAGATGTTCTTATGTTCCTCTTCCGTTGAGCTGGCCACAAGCAAATCATCGATGTAGGCATAAACAAAGTCTAAGCCTCTGGTGACCTCATCTATAAACCTCTGAAAGGTTTGCGCAGCATTCCGTAGCCCGAACGGCATCTTCACAAATTCGAATAACCCAAATGGTGTACAAACTGCAGTCTTGGGAATATCCGGAGGCTCTACGGGAATGTGGTGGAAAGCCTTAACGAGGTCTATTTTACTGAAGATAGATTTGCCGTGGAGAAGAGAAGTAAAGTCTTGGACATTTGGTACGGATATCGGTCCGGGATGGTTGTCGAATTCAAAAACCAGTAATCCCACATGGTCTCCAGTCTCCTGACTTCTTCTGGACCAGGTGTAGGGGAGAGGACCAACTGCTTTTGGAAGGTCTTATTATCCCAAGATCTATCATAAGCTGGAATTCCGATTTGGCAGCTTTCAGTTTGTCCGGGGCAAGACGTCTGGGTTTTGCAAACACAGGGGGACCTTTTGTTGTAATGTGATGGGTAATGGTGTGCTTAATGGTATCACCCATCTGCATCGGTTGAAGAATTCCTGGATATCGCTGGAAAAGGCACTGGTACATGGAATTAGGGGGAACGAGGGAAAGTGCAGAGTTCGAGGCGTCCGGAAGGGCAACCTGTTGGCAAGAACAGAAAGCAGTGTGGCCTGGTCGCATAAGCGTCGCTTGTCAAGATCCACAGGAGTTTGAAATGCTGGAGGAAATCAGCGCCGATTATGGGATGCTGCACTTGAGCACAGATGAAAATCCACTTGAAGGATCGGTGAAGGCCCAAGTTTAGTTCACGCGACTGAGTACCGTACGTGGGTATGCGTGAACCGTTAGCAGCGTATAGAGGCGGAGATTCCGAGTGCGTATGACCAGATTTTTGAGGGAATACACTGACTGACGCTCCGGTATCGACCAAGAAATTGACACCAGAGTTCCTGTCCTTTATGAATAACAGGTTGGCAGTGCGAGTACTAGACGCCATTAGGACTCGCTGCTGGGGTTTTCCGACGAAAAAATTGCAAGGGGAGATGCACTTCCTAGCCTTCTTTCCAAATTTAGAGTGGTTAGAAGCAGATCTTCCCGGAACTCGAACGATGCCTCTTCGTAAATCTTGACCGAGAATGGCTTCTTTGCCGTTGATTTTGTAGCAGAGAACAAACGTGGTTGAGTTGTTGACTTAACTCTTCCACTTCAACTCCAGTTCCGATTGTGTGTTCACGTTGTTGACCGGAGCTGTGTCAATCTCCACTACTTTGTCGGCAATTTCTGCTAGTTTATCAACTGGAGTAGCAGGATCCATAGTGGCCAAGACACGCTGAGCTGATGGAGGAAGTTTCTGCAAGAACAACTGTAAAGATGTCCTTATCGAAGGTTTGTGCGCGTTCGCCTAGAGCGCACTGCATAGCCCTCAGCATTTGAGTGGGCTTACGGTCTCCAAGTTCTCTTTTGAGATTAACTGATGTAGTTTCTCACGCTCGGAGACAGTGGTGCGGCACAGGATGGCAGACTTCAGATCGTTGTATGGGTCCTCACTCGTGGAAGTAGACACGATGACGTCACGGACTTCAGAGATGATGCTCGCTGGTAGAGAGGACAAAACATGATCGTATTTTGTCCTGCTAGCGGTTGATCCTTCCCAAGTTGAATTGTGATTCCACTTGTGGAACCAAATAAATGGATCACCCGGCCAAGAAGACGGGGAGCTTTACGCTCAAGTGGGAGATGGCACCAGCGTCGTCAGGCATCTTCTCTATGCTTGCTGAGTACAAGCAAGACGACAAGTTACCAACGAAGGAGTGGAGGTTGAGACGAGGCAGGCACAGAACGCACGGGCAGGGGGTGAGGGGCAGAGGGCACGAGCGACGTTACAGTCTGGTCCTAGTCGCTCGGGTGAAGGGGTGTGATGGGCACGAACGACGTTACAGTCTAGTCCTAGTCGTTCGGGGTTAAAAGGGGGGGAATCCAACTCCGGGGTCACCAATTGTTGGTTTTCGTCGTCGTCGTCGTTGGGCCTAGGGCAAGTACGGCTTGGGACCGTAGCGCATCATCCGGTATAGGTAACCTGGATGATGTAGCCATAAGCACTGCCGCTGGTTAAGGGCCAACCAGTGATTCTCACTAGCCGTATTGAGTCGTTAGGCGAAAATATAACCCTTGGATTTCTATTCTTATTGCAAAATGGACATGGTATTGGATTAAAATAATTATTTGAATATAAATAAAATGACAATTGTGATATATAATTAATTATGTTTACATACATAAAAATAATACAGTATACATAAAATTAGTATTAATGTGGTTTACAATTGAATTATGATGGTAAACTAATTTAAAATGAATTTATAGCTATCCGAAATCAAGACGGTAAAATTAACTTTATCTTGAAACTAAAATAAGAGTATTCACTACACAATGAATATAGCTAGTTCTCGTAACCTTTCCCAGTAATTTAGTTCTTTGTACCATTGATCTTAGCTGTGAAGCTTCTTGGATCCCCTCCAGCTGTCTAATGTCTTCTTTTTTATATGGGGATGTTAGGACTTAGACGAGCAGTATTCCAATTTGGGTATTATCAGGGTTTTCAGTAGAGGAATCATTACATTCCTATCCCTTCGTTAAAGGTTCCAATATGACCCGTTATTCTCTTTGCTCTGTTTACTGCTATCAATTTTGTGTTTCAAATTTCGCATCATCTGTCATTACAACCCCTAAATCTTTTGCTCTGGAATTTCTCTGAATTTCCTGTCCATTTGGGGTATAATTTGGGGATCGATCTCCTCCTTTATATATTGGGACTATGTTTGCGCTCTTCAGGACGCCCGGTATTTCTCCCGTGTCTAATGATCGTCTCCATATCCAGTATAGGGTCTCAGCGATTGCATTCTTGCAGTTTTTGATCAGTGTGGCATTCCATTTATCCGGTCCTGCCGCTGAGTGTGTTTTTAGTTTCCCTATGGCTTGTGTAATATTATCCGTCGTAAAGTCGAAATCCGTTATACTTTCCCCTTGTGGTTCTTCTTCAAAGAACGCGTTTCTATCGCATATCAATTTGTCAGTTTTTGGAATAGATAGCTTTGGTCTTTCCTTACTTTTTGATTTGATAATGAAAGTCAATAAATAATGGCAAAGTAGTGAATATGTAAAGCTGATACACGTTCTGCCATTCTATTAAGGAGCTTTGCCATTTGTTCTTGAAGACAACCATCGTGGTGTCTATTTACTTTTGACTATTCTCTCTCTCTCTCTCTCTCTCTCTCTTCATATATATATATATATATATAATATATATATATATATATATATCCTGGTAACCTGGTAAACGTTTCACGCGAAGGAGGAGAAAAATTGCTTTCTTGAGCTCTCTATCTTACTTGGGCGGGTACACTGGGCTCATATACTGTACATATAACAGAGAAATGGATGGACAGACGAATATGTTTGTATGTAGTGGATGAACTATATATATATATATATATATATATTAGAAGGCCCGATGCGCCTTGTGCAGGAAAAACCCACCGAAATACAACATACAGGGTACTGGAAGAGGCTGGCGTGCTACTAAAACTTTCCCTGGTTTTCTCTTAATGTATATGCTAAATTAGATACAAATTCCCTTAACCGTTTTGACGTACCCAAGCCTGTCACCCACTCTTTCTTTTATGTATCAATGACATATTAAGTCGCACTTCCTGCCCAGCTTTTAAGAAGTTAGGTGTACTGTACCGGCTCCGCAGTTTCTTCACTCCCATTCATTTGCTGTTTCTGTACAGGGGTATTGTCCGGCTCTCTAAAGGGTACGCTTCTTATGTGTAGGGTGGCCCATGTGTGAACTGTCTTCAATTCCTCTCTCTTCACCACAATGTTGTCTCACTCTCTCTTTACTATCGCTATCATAACGGATACTGCTCTTCTGAACTCTTTAACTGCATACCTCCTCCTTTAAGGAAAGTACGCAGTCAGGGTCTTAGGTCGGCGCGACCCCTTATCATCCCTATAGGGGTAAACAAACTCACGAAGCGGGGTTGTTTTCCTTTTATTGTGCACAAAACACTACTACAGGAGTAAATTGTGACTCCTCGGGGGGGGGGGGGGGTCGCGACCCACCGTTTGAGAAACACTGCTCTAACGCAAGAGTTAATAGGTTTTTTCAATCTTTCATCCAATCAACCGGCGAACTCTTGAACAATTTTCCTCAGTCCATCTTTCTCCCTGTCGATGACCTCCAATCTTTTAAACGCAGAGTGTTCAGGTATCTCGAAAACTCTGGACCTTGATTTTGGCTCTCTTCTTTTTCTATGGGAGGGGCTTTTTTGCCGCCAATTACCCTTGGCCCCTCCTTCCAACAGTGAAAAATATGCATGCAAAGCGAGTAAGCGATGCGAAAATAGTACTTAAAAACGTTAAATTTAATATTATAAATAGCCCACTTTACGCGAGGTTAGCTAATATAAACAGTATATATATATATATATATATATATATATATTATATATATATATGTATATATATATATATATATATTCTCGTAAAATAAATAATAATATAGGAAATATTCTTTTGGAAATATTTTCCAATTTGGGAAATGTTTCAGAATTAGACAAAATAAGAAGTTATTTTTATTCTCCAAAAAACTTACTTTTATTCATAGTTTCGTATTAAAAGAAAAATATAAACATAAAATGTTACAGTGAAGGGCTACGAAACCTTCCCTTAATCTGAACGCTATATGTAACCACCGTCTGTTGACTACACACTCCTAAAAATGTTTTTACATATAAGTTGCATATATAAATTACATAAGTAACACTTAAATTAATGTGTAACATTAGAGTAACTTTTTAGATTTAACAAAGCTAGGAGACAATATTCCGTTATTTTGTTTTGTAACTTTTTTTGTTGTTTGATTTTTATTCCTCTTTTAAAAAATCGCGTAACTTAGACGTAACGTTTTAAGCACACTTACGAAATCGATCTCTTTCCTATAAAATAGAATTACAAAATTCTGTAACTTGCATAATGTATAATATGTATATTATAAAACCAAAATTCTAATTAAAATAAAGTAACATATTTTATGTTTATGTTTGGCGATTAAAATATAATTCTAAACATGTGTTACTTTTGCGTTACCTCTTCTGAGCCTGAGTAAGACAAAATAATTACGGCTTTAAAAGAATGATTTAAGAGTATTTCTTCATACTCATTATATGGTATGATTTTCTTCTTAAAGGAAGAATCTGCATTACACTGTTTTTTTTTTTTGGGGGGGGGGGGGGGGGGGGGGGGGGGGGGGGGGGGGGGGGGGGGAAAACGTCCTGTCTCCAGATTATGTAGCGATCCTTGGTTCGAATTCCACGTAAAGCTATAGATCCTCTCCTTCATATTTTTTTAATTTATTTATTTACAAATATATACAGTTTTCAGAGCTAAGTATAATTTTATTATTAAATTACTAAATACATATACGTATATAGTTGTAAACTGCCTACAGGAAGCGTGCACGCTTTACATACTAATTAAATATACTTTTAATTATATAATAGATATGATTACAAGATTTTTATAATTTTTTAATAATAATAGACTTAAAAGACTAAAGTGGACTTACAGACTACGACATATATTAGAGGCTAAATACAACGAACAATGAAACCAGTATAAAACTGTAAGGAACTTACAGACTAGGACATATACTTTTACTAGATGCTTAATACAAAGACTAATGAAATATGAGTGGAGATAAAAACTGATAGGCGAGATGTTTAGAAGAAGGAAGATGAGAATGTTAACGACGACAGCACCAGATTAAGAATAATAAATACTAACACTAATAAAGAAACGAAGGAGTGCCTTCACTAACTTTGCAATTTGTTAAGTTTTAATCGCTTTATAAAAGATAAGAGAGTATCGATCGTGTTTAATTCATTCTGTTGATTGTGCCATAATTTCATCGTTAAATAAGTGTAAGAATTTTTACTATAGGGTGGCCACAAAGTCCCTTTGCATGAAAAACAAAGGCAACATACAGTACGTACAGATACGCCGTAATTTCACTGCAAAGGGACTTTGTGGCCACTCTTACATTGAAGCGTATAGTTTGCCTTTGAGATATATTTACTCTCCATATACCTTGTTTGATGTTCCTGACGTATGTGATTGTTCATTATATTCTCAATTAATATTATTCGAGCAGATTGTTTTGTAACTCTGAACATTAGGGAGTATATCTGTATTTTAAATATGTCTTTAAATTTTAATATACGCAATTGCTTAAAGATGCCTGATGTATGATCATAATAATAATTTTTTGTTTATTTTCCCAATAATTCTCTTCTGGTTTAAGATTAAAGGTCGTTCTTTTCAAAACATGTTGACGAAATGTAACATTAGTTATTACAGCAGCAACTCAGTGCATAAAGCGTCTTTAACCGAAAGGGTACAGCGAACAGTCGAGGAACGCATGCATCTTATTTTAAAATTACATTTTATTGTCATAAGCAGTTTTTTTGGCTTAAAATGTTAATTCTGGGAATAAATAGTGAAATTGCTTTCTAACGTGAGCGCATTTGTATAGAAAATATTACAAAATTATTTAATTATTTAATGTACTTAAGTTCGGTTATAGGAATATTTACACGAAGGTTCGCTTACGAAAAAGTGAACATTCGCTTCATAATGTAATTAATTATTTTGAGTTTTGATTATGCAGCATGGTTTCGCTGTATTTTTTTTTTCATAATATCTTCTTTTATTTATACTAATGATGAAAAATTATAATTAGTTTCAATTTGAAACGATAAATTGATAGAATTACTGTGATTTCAAATCATGCTGGGTTTCGTGTTGAGGGACAGAGTTGTCTATCAGATGTATTTTGTAAATTATGAGTTTTCTTCCTATGAAATTTAACGTTGCAGGTTGGAATTAATGCATTAAATTAATCTTCGGTATTAATATTTAATTTTTATTATTTAATTATTATTTTTGAGTAATTGCGTTACTTTTTAAACTTTATTTGGGTTTACTCGTGCAGTTAGAGTTCATTGTTGACCAGAAATGGAGCAATGTTAGATTGCCAGGAACGTTTTTGTGGCATCTTCAGAACTAGTGTTATCCGCTCCCCGACTAAGTATTAAGTTGGTTCATTGTTGTCGTGAGTTGATGACGTGAAGTTCCTGATTTTCATTTCGTCTTTTGTATTTGTATCGATACTATTTCTGAAAACAGTTTGAATAATATTATTTTTTTTTAATTATAATTATGTTTACTATGTATGGGCGCATTCATATTTATATACAATAGAGTATTGTTTGGTTATGTTTGATGATATATATTTTTATCCTCTTTCTCGATGTAATTGTCATAAGTTACCTTATTGGTAGTTAGGGCGCGATCAAAGTGTTGTGAAATTCTGTAATTGTGTCATATTTTTTTCCTTAAATTTGGCCAGAGCAAAGTATAGTTACTACAGTATTTCGAAGTGAAGTGTCGAAAAAAATTTGTAAATTAAATGTGAAAAGTGATAATCAGTACGAGTACAAACTTTTAAATATTTTTCTTCAAAATTTCGAGAAGTTCGATTTGGAAGCAACTCAATTGAATCCGGATTCCATTCATTGCGTTTAGTTAACCCGAATAAAGTGATCGATCACGACGAGAGAGAGAGAGAGAGAGAGAGAGAGAGAGACGGAACCGAATGCGCAGCGACTTGAGTGCAGGACAGTTTCGATCGAACTATAGTTCACAGTAAAGTTCATAGCATGACGTCATACACACACATACATATACTGTTCATAGTTGTTTATATAGTCTGTCTATATTTTTTCTTTTCAAGTTTAGTTTGGTTAAGTTAGGTTACTCTATATTCAATTTTTTACTTTTGGGAGGGACGGCACCCCCAACTCCCTTTGGCACTGGCACTGGCACTCACCCACTACCCCACTATTCCCCAGGTATGAAGCAATTACAGTTAAAAATAATTTGTTACAGTTACAATTACTTTGCCTATGCTCACTTACAATTACTGCAGTTGGCAAATGTAATTGATTACAATTACAGTTACATTGAAAAGTAATTCATTTCAATTACAGTTATTTTTCAGAGAAACACCTAATATAAATGAAAGGAAAGAAGACTACCATTGATTTACAACCTTAACTTTTTATTTCCATACCCAGAGTGTGAATTTTATTCTATTTGAACACGTATTTAAATCACAGTTCAAATAGCAGTCACTCTAACATCAGGTAAATTGTTCATTCTCACTGTCACTCTGAATGTAATTGATTTCAATTACAATTACATTTTTAGTTAGTCAATTACAATTACACAGCAATTACTTGAAAAAGTTAAATCAATTACGATAAATTACAATGACAAATTACAATTACCTCATGCCTGCTAGCCCCCACTTCCCCATCCCCTCGTCGTAAATGCGCCCATACTACTACTACTACTACTACACTATTTAGAACAGGCATCATTTATAAATATGTAACTTTTGACATAGACTTTTGACATGTCGAACTGTCCGGACAGAGTGGCCGAATTATTTTCGTAGGGTACACGAATGATACTGCGAATTGATTGATTGGAGAAAAAAAAAAACCCTCATTTGAGGTTGTTCTCGCTTTCAGATTTTTTATTCTTCTGCGGAAAACGAAATGGAGATGACCTAAGTAGGCAGGTACCCGTTAGAAAGCTATTTTATACATTGAATAGGGCTACCAAACTCTTATGTTACAAAGATCCTGAAGTTTGACGTACAGAAAAGTAAGAGAGAGAGAGAGAGAGAGAGAGAGAGAGAGAGAGAGAGAGAGAGAGAGAGAGAATTCAGTAATTTTTTTAAAAACGGGAGAAAAATTCATATAGTTTTAAGAAGGTTCAATTCTTTAACATTTCCTTTGTCTGTTTCTGCATCTCTAATGATGTTTTCCCTTTGCAGTAAGAGTCCGGAACGATTACTGCCCACTCACCCTCATTCTCATTCCCAACCACAGTCGCAAATGAAAATGTACAATGTAAAACAAATCCAGATTCGCTCCATTCCCATTCGCGGTAAAGGCGTCAGTTGGGAATGGCTAATATTTCTTAACCTAACTTAATTGAACCTAACCTACCCTAACCAAATTTAAGTTAATTTATCATAACCTAACGTAATCTAACCTGAACCAAAGTGAGAAAGACGTAGATGAGAATGAGAATGGCTTGAATTGGGAATAGACTGATTTGAATATGCCTCCTTTGATATTCTCGCTGTCGGCTTTTCGACGTCCCTATATATATATATATATATATATAGTGGCTACTGTAGAAGACTAATGTAGTGACAGAGACGTTTTCAAATACTTTAACGATGTTCCGTCAACACAAACACGACCAAGATGACGTCACACAAGCATGACTAAGATGACGTCACAGCGCGGGAATATTTCAAGGCATCACACCTCAACTTCGTTACAAGGACTTCTGGACACGGCTTGATCTCTCTCTTCGAACACCAGCAGTGACACGCAAGCCATCACCATGTAAACACCATTTGTGCAGGCCCCATTTTGGCCTGGTGTCATTCACTTAACTTTATATAAAGACTACTCATTACCTCGCGCGTTATTAATATTGAAGTCATTATTATTTCAACTGTAAACAATCAACGTATTCTGTCTCATTCATAAATCATTTATTTTGTTTAATAAAGGAAGAAAACTCATTCTATCAATCAACCTAATTAATAACTTAATTAATAACATTATTTGATCTGCAAAGATCTGGTGACCCCAGCCTAAGCACTTATCATTTACAATCAATTAACCATTATTATCATTATTATTATTATTATTACTATTATTATTATTATAGTACTGATTTACGCATTAAACTGGTAACTATATATATATATATATGAAGTGGGTGTGTACTGTATACACACCGTATATTCGGAAAAGTCGGAGGATTAATGAAATTATTAAAAATCAATCAGGATGATACCCTCCGAACCTGCCTACATCTACATTTTTACTTTTTAATTTCTTTTTTGCTAACCTCCTCAGTCCTCACGCTCCTCTTTAGAAGATCTTGCGCCTCCCAGTTTAGGAAACATTGACATACAGCAATAACAGATGTGAGCTTATTAGTAACCATGCCTTCATTTACACCCCATTTTTCCCGTGTATGTAATATAATAATGTAATCTAACATGATCTGACTAGTGCGTCCCACGAAATTTATGTATAATATAACCTTGGTTTTGGAATTGTGAATTGTTCATTCTGACAGAGGTCAAGCTTATTGCTCCACCTAAGACCTACAGCTTAACGTGGAATCCGAACCACGACCCATCAAGGGTGGTTAGAAACTACAAAGTCCTCGCCCGGACTCGATCTCACGACCTCCCGATCAGCACCAACCCAGAGTCTTAACCACTAGGCTACCCAGGGTACCCATTTAGCTACCATCCATTTTTTATATTATGGAACAATGAACAGTTAGGTTTGCTGTGCGTCGACTGCCGTCACCAAGTATCGAACCTGGAGCCGTTGGATTCGTAGTTGGCGATGATAACCTCTTCACCACCGAGGCGTGTATATATATATATATATATATATATATATATATATATATATATATATATATACAGTGTGTGTATATATATATATACAGTATATATATATATATATATATATATATATATATATATATATATATATATATATATATATATATATATATGTATTATTTTCTCGCTTTGTAAAGTTTGCAAATGACAGTTCCATTTCATATTTGTATAGAAGCAGAACACCGTAATGTATAATTACATAATGTATGATCCTGTAAATTACATTTCATACACTTATGAACATAACAGCAAACAAAATTAATTTATATTATATACACTTCAAATTATTGTACTGTAACTTGGAATAATTTCAAGGTCTAAAAGAAATTAACTTGAAGATCCTGAAAGTTCAAGGAGTGTGAAAGGAAACTTCCTTGAAAATATTTAATGGCTATTCTTTGTTTCATTTGTCGGTTAAGAAAGTTTATTATCACTTTTAACCCTTTAAGATCTAACTACGTACGACGTACGAATGATCACCATAGACTAACTACGTACGCGTTGTACGATCTTAATTTTCACGCCCACGTTTGAATGGGTGTAAATGGAACGTCGTTTGTGGGACATACTACGTTCCGCCCACATATGCAGTACCGAAAGGGTTAAATGTTGTTTGAGTTGTGTCATTCATTTCGAAGGTATATTTACATCATTAATAATAAACAATCAGAGAGCTAGAAACTGGCACGGCGCTCAGGCCAACTCATGCGGCCCATTGCTCTAACTCCTTTATTATAATTACCAGCATTATCGGAGTTAGAACTAGTGATGTACCGATTCCAAAATTTAACCGATGCTGATACCGTTGCTCATCCCATGAAAAACTGCCGATATCCCGATTCTTTGCCTATATTAAAAAAAAATCAATTCCCTTCACAAATTTTAATAATCTAATTTGAAAACTTTCAATTTTCATATTTTTATATTTCAAATTTGTTGAAATACTTTTCCTTAACTTACGCCACAATATACACACCAGAATTTGTTATTCATATACCGTAGCTAAAATGATGTTAAAAAGTTTGGAGCTATTGAAGAATAGGGACCCCAGCCTTCTTTAGTTAGCTTTATAAGGCTAACTAACGAAAATATCATGACCTAACCCAGAGCTTTCCAAACTTTTAACGTTGGCGACAAACAATTTAAGCATAACAATTTTCACGACACATTAATTAATTTTTGTTATCAAATATCAAATATCAGATAATTTTTCAGTAGGTGGTTTATCTTGTAGCCGATTTTGTTGATAGAAAAATCAAAATTTTCAAAATACAAAAAACACTAATGTGTCGCGACACACCAGTTTGGAAAGCTCTGACCTAACCTAACCAATCGTCAAGGGTGTACAGTTAACCTAACGATTGGTTAGGTTAGGTCGTGATATTTTCGTTAGTTAGCCTTATAAGCCTAACTAAAGAAGGCTGGGGTCCCTATTCTTCAATAGCTCCAAAAGTTTTATTACTCAGTAAAATAATAAAGTAATTTTACTTTAGTTTCATAAATTGAATACCAATATTTAAAGTAATTGTTTTTCTTTCTTCAACAATGTCAACAACAACAAAATGTTTCATCAAAATTTCAAGTACCTTGTAGCCAATATGAATATAAACCAATGGATATAAAATTTGGGTTAAAAAAATTATTAAAATACTTAAAATAAAATCAACATGATAAGATGGTTTAATATATAAATTATAAAGTACAACTTAATATAGGATTATTATTAATATACAGTAGATTACAATAGTTTATTTAGAGATTAGCTAGTTAGAGAAAATGTAAATTTATGGGAACTTAACTTATTAAGCTTTGTCTTTTTTGTAAATGTAAAATATTTGTATATAATTACACTTTGAAATGAGTATAAATGATCACAAATAGTGTTTTTGTCTGTTCAATTTTCCATAAATATAGATTTTGTTTTGTAATGAAAATTTTAAAATGTCAAAGAATCGGTGAGAGAATCGGCTAAATTTGGCCGATGCCGATGCCCCCAAAATGCCGGTTAGGCCGATGCAGATGCCCCCAAAATTCCGGTTAGGCCGATACCGATGCCCTTTAATCGGTACACTACTAGTTAGAATTCCAGACCTCTGTCTACACTTCGCTTATCGGGAAACGGTGTTACCCACTGAGCTCCCGACGGTGGCTTTTACATCCTTCGCCACTCATTCCAAAACTTGCCAAGGACTATCCAGAGTCATGCTGAGATATGGGGGATAAAGTGCAGTAACGAAACTATTGCACGTATAATTTGGCTCGACCGGGTTGTCCTTTCAAAGGTGATTTATTTTTTTCGGCTGTAAAACAATGCAACCATCCAATTATTCAGAAACTTCAGAAAAGCACTCATACGTTGAAGCGTCTTCTGTCATATTATAAAACATACTTCGAATACCGTGATTTCCTTTTTTTCTCAATTCTATAAAAAAAATTTAAAAAAAATTTTGCTTCTCACTCATTTCATAATCTGTATTATGCAGGACACGATACACTAAAATATTATCATTCAGGAGGACCAGAAACTTCACAGCGCTCAGGCCAGACGTTAACTCCTGAAGTCTTATTAGCCAGCAGCATCAGGAGTCGAACCCTCGACCTCAGTATCTTACTTTGTTTATCGGGAAATGGTGTTCCCCGCTGAGCCGCGGTTGCTGGCTGACAAAACGCGAGCTTTTGATAGTATTTTTATTTTAAAAAGGATACAAGCATTATTTCATATATTATTTACAATATATTAACGAAGGAACTCAGCATTCGACATCAAAGTATGAGTATATAAATATAAATGCAGAACTTCACAAAATACAAGAATATTCTTGCAAGCAACATACGAGTATTTTTAATTTTAATTAATTACATCTCTCTCTCTCTCTCTCTCTCTCTCTCTCTCTCTCTCTCTCTCTCTCTCGAGTTAGGGAAAGTTCCAACCGACTGAAAGTTAGCAAATGTAACACCAATCTTTAAAAAGGGTGATAGGGAAAATCCTTGTAATTATCGCCCGATCAGTTTAACATCAGTTGTCGGCAAACTGTTGGAATCCATCATTACAAAACGTATTGTGTATCATCTTGAATCTAACAATCTAATTTTTTATTCTCAACATGGATTTAGGCGACATAGATCCTGTCTGACAAACCTGTTAGAGTTTTTCCATAATATGCATACACTGTACGATGCAAGTAGGGCAATAGATATAGTGTATCTCGACTTTCAAAAAGCCTTTGACAAAGTCCCTCACGCTAGATTGATAGCTAAAGTCAAAGGACTAGGAATCACCGGGCTCGTTTCCAACTGGATTGAGGATTGGTTAAAAGATAGAAAACAGAGAGTGGTAATAAATGGAGTGGCTTCGGAGTGGGCGCCGGTCACCAGTGGTGTCCCACAGGGTTCCGTTCTGGGTCCTTTACTTTTTATCATCTACATTAACGATATAGACGTCGGGCTTCTAAGTGCAATCTCCAAATTTGCAGACGATACGAAATTAGGAAGTAGTGTAGGTACTGAGGAGGGCGTAAGAACGCTTCAGAACGATCTTGACAGGTTGGGCGAATGGTCTGCTACTTGGCAGATGCCATTCAACTTGGACAAATGTAAGGTAATGCACATAGGTTATAAAAACCCGAAGACCGATTACTCTCTCTTGGGAAGGAACTTGACTGAGACCGATCTAGAGAAAGACTTAGGAGTCTATATCAACAACGATCTGAAACCGTCGAAGCACTGTGCAGAAGTCGAAAAGAGGGCCTTAAAATTATTAGGTTATATTAAAAGACAGTTCCAGTTTCGGAACAAGGAGACTGTAATGTCTCTTTATAATTCTCTAGTCAGACCTCAACTGGAATACTGTGCGCAGTTTTGGTCTCCATCCTCAGGAAGGACATAGAAAGGTTAGAAAGAGTACAAGCAAGGGCTACAAAATTGATCCCTTCAATGAGAATGCAAAGCTACCAACGGAGATTGGAGCGCCTAAATCTGTTTAGCTTAGAGACGAGGAGGTTGCGAGGTCAGCTTATTCAAGTCTTCAAGATGCTCAAAGGAATAGACAGGGTAGATTACAGACACTTATTCTCACTTAATGCCAATCCGACAAGAAATAATGGGTTTAAACTGGAACTAAAGACATTTAGGACCTCTGCCTGCGGAAATTTCTTTTCCTATAAAATAGTTAATATCTGGAACCAACTTCCCTCAGAGGTTGTTTCCAGTCAAAGTGTAAATGTGTTTAAAAATAGGCTAGACAAAGTACTGAATACTCTCATAGTTTAAGATTAAAACATAAGAAAACTCTGCAGGAGTTCGCTTGCACGGTGCCTCTGTGAGCAAGCTAAATATAGAGCTATTTATATATTCTCCACTTTCCTGTAAAATTTCCATGGCTACTTTTCCAGGGTCAAGGTATTTTCTTCAACCTTTTTCCGTACCTGCCTCTGGCAGGGAGGAGCGGAGGGTGGGGAGAGAGCCTTCTACTTTTCTATCCAGTTTTCTACTACTGCTAGGATAGTTGAAAGAAAAATAAACTTTTAATAACAGGAACCTCCCAGAGTGGACTGAAAGGTCTTTGAGGCTTCCTCTTGTCCTTGTAACTCCTTGTAACTCATATATATATATATATATATATATATATATATAGAGAGAGAGAGAGAGAGAGAGAGAATTCTTTTGTTAATTCGTTTTATAACTAAAACGTCGCATATTAAAAGTATTTTCTTTGTTTGCATGATGCCAAAGGGTGATGGAATTTTACCTGTTGAGATTGTAATTAACTTTCCATGTTTCAATATTGTACGAATGAATTAAATATAACTGTAGGCACATTGTTTGCTATCATTTGTTTATTTCACAGTAATATATATATATATATATATATATATATATATATATATATATATATATATATATATAGTGTTACACATAAAAGGCCTTATCGTGGTGACAAGGCTTTCCATTAGATCAGCGAAGTTCAGCGGCATTCGGTGTGAGTATATTAGTTAGATGGGTGACCATCTTCCGCATCCAGATGATGTAGCGACCCGTGGTTCAGATTTCGCGTAAAATTCCCATCCCCCCACTGTCGGCATATGACCTTTGCCGTTAAGGTGTTTAAACAACCCTAAACATTACCATCATTATTATTGCACGTAAAAAGACGTGTGATGCGTAAGAAAAAGAAGGTTAAAACGATAAATTTGGACCGTTTAAACCTAACAAGATAATTGAATCTTCGAAAAAAGCCGAAAGATTAAAACGGTAAACATAAAAATATTTTGAAAGATGATCGTAGAGAAGAAATGAATTCAATCCGACACCAGAATTTGACACTAAAATAACGAAAATTTATACAGAAAGATGAAATATCTACAGTATAACACAGTAGTAACCTCGTTGAGGCATATCTACAACTATCTAAAACACGTACAGAAGGTAACTGAACGGATTGAAACATAAATTGGATTGTTTTCAACATCAACATGGCTGAAACGTAAAGATGAAACAATAAGAGAGCTGTAACTTAAGAGAAACAATAAGAGAGAGAGAGAAAGAGATGTAACTTAAGAGTATTTAAAACCTAACGGTGCCTGAAACAGAAACTCGTTGAAACGCAAAAAGGGGTGCCTGAGTCCATTATACGGAATAATGAAATAGGGAAAACACGAACGTGATTACAACATGAAGATGGTTAAACTAAAGATATAAAAACATAAAGAACGAGTATCTCTTAACTCTAAACATAAATTTAGTAAAAAGTGAGGACAAATAAAGACTTGAAACAGAAAAGAGTTTAAAGGAAAAGGATAAAATGCCATTGATGAGGACAAAAATAATAATCTTTAAGGAAGGAGAAACGGGAAAAGATTTTAAAAGAATTCCGTCACCAACAGATTTCCACTTTAGCAAAAGTTTCGTATATTTGTTAATTTTTTGTTGATATATATATATATATATAATTTATATATATATATATATATATATATATAAGTATATATAGTTTAACTGCAAATAACACACAGTATAATCAATGTAAAGAACGACGCTTGTGTAGAAGAGCGTCCGTACAAGATGGGGAGAGAGAACAAGCAAATGAAAAATGAGGCGCCTCCCAGGAATCGAACCCGGGATCATCCATTTGCCGGTCGGATATGCTAACCACTGCACCAAGGTCCCCAATTACGAGTTGTGACCGATTGGGGACCTTGGTGCAGTGGTTAGCATATCCGACCGGCAATTGGATGAGTCCGGGTTCGATTCCTGGAGATGCCTCATTTTTCATTTGCTTGTTCTCTCTCCCCCATCTTGTGCGGACGCTCTTCTACACAAGCGTCGTTCATTATATATATATATATATATATATATATATATATATATATATATATATATCAGGGCAGCAGCGCAAAATAAACGTCTTTCATTTAAAATGCTGTCATTCCGCTTGCATTTATTTCAGGGAGCTGAAATTTACAAATGTAATAATAAATATATCCAAGTTTATTTCATATAAATTTTTGTAAATATCACAAGTGGAAGACAGGTTATAAAATTTTAAATTAGTACTTTAAAATTCCATTATAATGTAAATAAAGTTGATATTATTATTACAGATATTACAATGTAGGCGTAACCTGATGCGCATGCGCGTTGTAGTTCTAAGTTCCTTTTCTCAGAAGACAGATAGCGCCCACTCATATCTTACTTTGCATTCTTAAAAGAAAATAATTTTCTATAAAGTTAACTTGCAACTCTTAACCTGACTTTCACTTGTGATATATTAATAAAGTTTGGAGCTATTCAAGAATAGGGACCCCAGCCTTCTTTAATTAGGCTTATAAGGCTAACTAACGAAAATATCACGACCTAACCTAACCAATCGTTAGGTTAACTGTACGCCCTTGACGATTGGTTAGGTTAGGTCATGATATTTTCGTTAGTTAGCCTTATAAGCTAACTAAAGAAGGCTGGGGCCCCTGATCTTCAGGTGATCCAATTAACCAACCAATTAATTATAATTTATTCCATAGAACTAATACCAAAAACTACATAATTTGGTCGGCCATTTTGTTTGTTCCTTAAAAAGATAAGAATCTTTAGTGAATTTTGGAAATTTTTTTCCTCTTTAACCCGATCGATATTCTTCTCAAAAAGTAAATAATTAATCTGGGAATGTTCTATCATTTTCTAAGGCCTTTGGTGCAACTTTCTCAAATTCACTCCAAAAAGTTTTACACCCAAAATTTTCATTATTTTTTATTATTATAGGTCGTTATTTTTTTTACATTAATGACGGAATTCTGGCGTCAATTTTAGCGTTAAATATTTTAGAGTGCAATTTAACGCTAATATTAACGCTGTAATTTCTAAATAATGTCTTAAAAAAAATGGAAAAAGCTAACGGATTTAATCGTGTTAAATTTTTTAATGGTAATAATTATTATTATTATATATTTTTTAACTTTATCGAAGAATACTGATGATAAAGAATATTGAAGAATACTGTTGTTTACGGTTGTTTAACATGTTTCGTAAAAATGTGATGTCATATAAGGAAGAGGATCCGCAACAGCTTTTCGTGGAATCCCAACCACTACCCCACCAGGTGAGACTCAGAGAAACACCTTAATCGATAAAATCTGAAGTCCAAACCGAGACTCGATCCCAGACCTTCAAATTAACAGCCCGACGCTTTACCAGTAGTTTACCTTGGTGGGTAAAGAACATGAATTACGTAAGTTCTTATCTTAGTTGCATTTTTAATACCACTTTTTAGCGATGTACTTTTTGAAGAAAAAGTTTTTAACCGAAGTGTGTGTGTGTTCAGTCACCAGGATTTTATTTTACGATGTTTATGACGAAAGACACTCTGGATTTAATAACGGTGCACCCTTTCAGCCATCCGTAAACTCTTCAAAGACTTACTAACCAACAAACTATTTCGCCATTCAATGCTTTTTCATCCAATTAATCAAGAGAAGTGAACACCCTAAAGAGAATAGTAATTTACTGGAAAATAAAGAATTTCGGCCCTCAACACTGGGACCTTTTGAATTTCAATGAAGACTGGACATTTCTGTCTACGCTCTAATTTAGTAAGTTCTAAAGGGAGAAATTACATAAGAAATTAATGAAAATTTATTTAACAATGCAAACCTCGACCTAACTATTCTAAGAAGAAACTATCCTAATAGTCAACACAATCTTTCAACTAGCTATGTCAGTAAAATTGCAGTTTCAGTTTCTCTTTTCAGTGGCGCAAACCAAGAAGCATACCATAAATTCGTATACAATAAACAGACCATGGTGAAATTTTGCCCAAAGAAAGCTACGAGTATGCATGACCCACTGAGGCAAGTGGCAACATTCATATGAAAATAAAATCCCACTCTAATAGACAGAGTTTATTTCCACGACAGTTTCGACGCCCACGGCATCCTCCTCGGGATGCCCGAGGAGGATGCCAGTGGGCGTCGAAACTGTCGTGGAAATAAACTCTGTCTATTAGAGTGGGTTTTTATTTTCATATTTTGACCTTCACGTAGAAAAAAGTGAAGTTTTTTGCATTGGTAACATTCATTTGAAGGCATGCCTCATTATCACAAAATACACGAATATGCACAAACGAGAAAACAAATGTTCTCCATTCAACGCCTTTTTATGAAGAATCATGTTCCCGAAAGTGTTGTTGGCGCACAATAAATGCAACAAAGGTGACTGGATCAATTAATACTGTATTAATTAATACAGACCGGAACATTGTTACATGTGGTGAATTCGTAAGTCTGTTCAACGACACTGAACAAATGAGTGTAAGATGCCCTCTATCGGAAAAGAACAAAACCAATATTCAATTCTCCCTCAGTGACGGACTCATTTTAAAAAAGTCTGCGGTCATCAAGATTTCCAAGTGTGTCACCAGTATATTTTTTCTCTTGGGCTATTTGAATGGAACTCCTTTCGATAACAGTCCTCCTACTATACAAAGGCTCAACACAAACAGAATGAACGCTGAAATGAAAAAGGAACAGGCATTTATATGTGTGTGTGTATATATATACACATACACATAGTATTTATATTTAGAAGGAACAATATTTGATGTATTAATGTTGCCAGTTTGAAGCGTACCTTCAACATCATGCAGTATCGCGTTCAAACGTACCTGAAGACGAGTTTCATCATTTACTCTCATTGAAATGGGTCAAGCATAGATTTCACAATGATCTGTCCATTGTGTGCGAAATTATTAAGGGTTTTATGGGCTGCGCAATTAAAAGAAAAGACACTTGCATCTATTAGTTAAAAAAACAACAACTTTATCCGCTCAGCCATTCTATCAAATAACCAATCAACCAAACAGACAGCCAGCAGCCAATCAGAACCAAGCCATCCAGCCAACCAACTATTCAACCTTATCTTGAATTCTTCCAAACAAAAACATAATTTTTATTCTTTAAATGGGAACGGAACGCAGGAAGCACATTTAATAAATGTGATGAAACTTCCATCCAGAGAATCAAACTGTAAATTTTCGTTTGAAAACAGGAAATCGAATTCGTTTGAGGAAAAAACAAAAAGGAATTAAATTATTTATATATTGTTCAAATGAAAATTCTTTTTCATTTTATCTTCTTGTTTTTTTACAAAAACATCAACCACTAAGCTATCGTATAAATTTATTTATTTATAAATGTTATAAAAATATATATACAGGGTGTTTGAAAACTTTCTGTACAAATTGTAATGGGGGATAGGCAACACCAAGACAAACCCTTTTCGTCTATAAGTGTATGTCCGCTGACGTCACCATTCGGCGCGAGAGGGCGCCGCTGCAATTGGCTAAAAGGTGAAGTGGGCTAGACTCGCGCTTGCCGCGGGCATTCTTAAATCGGACGTAGTACGCGTAACATGGAGCGCTTCACGACTGCTGAGATGGCTGACATGCATATGGTGTATGGGGCTGCCAATGGAAACGGAAGAGCTGCTGTGAGGTTGTATCGACAGCGCTTCCCAAACAGACGTGTGCCAAACCACCAAACGTTTGCGCATTTGCATCGGCGACTGCGAGAAACTGGAACATTCCATGCAAACATGCATGACACTGGTCCGGAGAGAAACGTGCGCACTCCTGACATGGAAGAAGAAATCCTACGGCGATTTGAGGACAATCCAAGCGCAAGCACGCGAGGTGTTGCACGTATCCTCGGTGTGAACCACGACCTGGTCTGGAGAGTGTTGCACAAGCAGCAGTTACATCCGTTTCATCGTCAGAGAGTCCAGGCATTACAAACCCGTGTAGCATGTGGATTTGCGTGCGCCCACACGTGAGAATTGTGCATGTTAAACACACCCTCACGCGTGAAACAGGCCTCATCTGAGAACAGCACATAAGCCGGAAAATTAGGCTGCACCGCTGTCTGCTGCAGAAACCAGCGTGCGAATTCCACACGAAGAGGGTAATCCCGAGGTTGTAATGCCTGGACTCTCTGACGATGAAACGGATGTAACTGCTGCTCGTGCAACACTCTCCAGACCAGGTCGTGGTTCACACCGAGGATACGTGCAACACCTCGCGTGCTTGCGCTTGGATTGTCCTCAAATCGCCGTAGGATTTCTTCTTCCATGTCAGGAGTGCGCACGTTTCTCTCCCGACCAGTGTCATGCAGGTTTGCATGGAATGTTCCAGTTTCTCGCAGTCGCCGATGCAAATACGCAAACGTTTGGTGGTTTGGCACACGTCTGTTTGGGAAGCGCTGTCGGTACAACCTCACAGCAGCTCTTCCGTTTCCGTTGGCAGCCCCATACACCATATGCATGTCAGCCATCTCAGCAGTCGTGAAGCGCTCCATGTTACGCGTACTACGTCCGATTTAAGAATGCCCGCGGCAAGCGCGAGTCTAGCCCACTTCACCTTTTAGCCAATTGCAGCGGCGCCCTCTCGCGCCGAATGGTGACGTCAGCGGACATACACTTATAGACGAAAAGGGTTTGTCTTGGTGTTGCCTATCCCCCATTACAATTTGTATAGAAAGTTTTCAAACACCCTGTATAATATACACTATATAGTGTATATATAATATACACTATATACAGATACACCCGTCAGCCGAATATATTTTGGGTACTCATTGAAAGAGATAACGGGATTAAAATATACTGATATCGCTTTAAAAATATATATGTCGGTAGTTTAGTAGTAAGGAATTGAGTTCTAGACAAAAAGAGTTTAAAAGGATAATACTCAAGATCTTCGACGTGATCTGACTCTCTTTAAATGATAATACAAATGTCTACAAAGTAACCTTAACTACGACAGTATTAGGAAGAAAGTTTCGGTAATTACGTGCCAATATTATACCGAGAATCTAAACAATGTAGACATTAAATTGTGCAAAATATACATTTATAAATCCACAAATATAATATATATATATATATATATATATATATATATATATATATAATATATATATATATATATATATATTTGTTCTTTATGATATGAGCTTTCTATTGTAGAGAAATTTCTTTTAAAAAATTTTAATTTCGGTAATGAATGGCCATTCCTCCTAACTGGATATTAAGTGATGAAAAGTCTTCTCCTTTTTTGTGTGTCAGTCTGAAGTTTTGGAGTTTGTGAAGTCTAAGAGAAATCTAAACTCATCTCAACTTCACTGACATATCTATCAACAACAACATATAAGGAAGTAAGAGAAAGAAACGGAGACGATGAGAGATGGTGAGAGAGATTAAAAGGGAGGGTAAAAGTACAGAGATGAAGAATAAAGGTAGAGGAAGGAAACTTCGGGAGACAACGAGATGTCTTCGCAGAATTAACGAAAATAAGAGTTTCGGAAGCCAAAAGCGCGAAGAGAAGACGAAACAAAGAGGAATCATACCGCTTTCGTTTAATGAAGTGAATTACACAATATTTTAAGAGCGAAAGAAACCAAACGACGAACACGACGAATAATAAGAAGCAAAAGAAGAAGAAGCGAAAGAAACGAAAGAAGCAAAAAACAGAAGAGGCGAAAGAAACGAAAGAGACAAAGAAGAAGAATAAGCGAAAGAAACAAAAGAAGCAAAAACAGAAGAGGCGAAAGAAACGAAAGAGACAAAAAAGAAGAAGAAGCGAAAGAAGCGAAAGAAACGAAAGAGACAAAGAAGAAGAAGAAGAAGCGAAAGAAACGAAAGAAGCAAAAACAGAAGAGGCGAAAGAAACGAAAGAGACAAAGAAGAAGGAGCGAAAGAAACGAAAGAAGCAAACACAGAAGAGGCGAAAGAAACGAAAGAGACAAAAAAGAAGAAGAAGCGAAAGAAACGAAAGAAGCAAAAAAAAGAAGAAGAAGCGAAAGAATCGAAAGAAGCAAAAACAGAAGAGGCGAAAGAAACGAAAGAGAGAAAAAAGAAGAAGAAGCGAAAGAAACGAAAGAAGCAAAAAAGAAACGGAAGAACTAAAAGAACAAGAAGCAGCAAACGAGGAAAAAGTGAAACAAGAAAAATAAGAATAAGAATAAGCAAAACGAACAAAAGAAGCGAAAGAATAAGATGAAACACTTGAAAATAGAAAAGAATAAAACAAGAGAAAAGAATCGAGTGTCGGAAAAGGAATGAGAAAACATCGTCTGCTTAATGCATCATTTCGATCGACTCTCTCTCTCTCTCTCTCTCTCTCTCTCTCATAATTAACTCGATGCAGCAATAATTATGTCATTTTCAGACTATAATGTTATTAATTTTATTTTAGAAAAGATATATGCAACATTGATTACCTTAATGACTTTTCCTTCAATATCATCATTAAAATAAGTTGAGGTCCAATATTTGAAATTTTTATGCCTACTTTATGTTCTATCTCGGACCATAAATTGAAATTCATTAAACGCTTCGGTGAAAATCGATAAAAATTCTATACATAATTATTATTATTATATTATATATGTATATACAGAATATATATATATATATATCAATCAGGGCATAGCGATAGGGGGGTGAGTTGGGCCCCAAAATTTCTTCTCTTACGAAGTATTTTTGTAAATGCACAAATATTCAAAACTTAATGTATAAATAATAATAATATTTAAAGTAAATATAAAGTACTGATAGCGGAACTTGTACAATAATACAATAGACTCTTTGTTAGTCTGGCATATCAGTCGTCAGGCACTTTTCAATTGTGACATAGCTCCCAATAATCTGGTAGTTCCCTCTGATAGTCCGGCACCTCATAATAAACTTTGAGGTCTACTGCTGGTACTGGTAAATATAAAACCCTCGCCGATAACTGCCATAAATGTCGATCCCCCAGCAGTGATGCCCAACCAATGAGAGAGAGAACTGGACAGGCAACCAACCATTTTAATTAAGGTTTAAGTATTCTAAAACATGAGTAGCGGCACCAGTGTTGCCTTTTGCGAATTATTAACTTAACGAGGTATACCAGTGATGCATACCAGGTTGTAGGGGGTGGAATACTCGATAGTCCTGAAAATTTACTAGTCCGGTATGTCTCGGACCAATCGTGTCGGAATAGAGAGAGGCTAGTGTAGGTTGATTATATATCAGTCATCAACAAAGAGTTTTCTTTTTAATAAGAATAAACTTTCTTGTTAATTTGACCATGCTCAGTTTAATGATGTATCCAGAATTTTTCTATTACGTCTAATTATTGAGTTATAGATAAAACTATTTTTGCCTACTTTTCACTTATAACTCTGTTATGGCATGTGCAACTTATGATTTTCAGCAATAGTTATATTTTACTGACGCTAAAACTTATAATTAGTATTTCAAATTAAAAATAATACTTTTCTTTCAGATTTTTTCAGATTTCACTGGAGTATCATGCCTCGAAAATGCATCAACAGTCCTAATTCGTTCTGCCACACATGTAGAGATTTCATTTGTAAGTCACAGCAACGAAATATGACTTCTCTAGTCAGTAAGTCATATGTACTTTACTTTTCCTGTAAAGTTGGAGATCAAGACAAGACCTGGGCTCCACACATTTCCTGTAACCTGTGCAATGAGTCTGAGGGTTTGGCTCAAGGGTAGTTGGGAGTCACTGCCCTTTGCAAGTCCCTTGATCTGAAGGAAGCCAAGGGACCATGTCACAGACTTATTTTTGCTTGACTACTATTTCTAATTTCTCTGCTAAGAACAAAAAAAAATGTATTACTACCTACATCTTCACTCAGCATTGAAGCCAGTAGCTCATAATGAACAACTTCAAGTTCCAAAACCTCCAGAAACATGGCATTTGGATGATGACTCTTATGAAAATGTGCCCATGTCAATATTAACAGAAGATTCTGAGGAAGATTTTCAACCAACATCATCCACTGATCCACATCTTATCAATCAAGCTGAACTCATTGACCTAGATAGAGAGAGATAATAATAACGGATGGACTTGCACGATTGGTATCACGTTATCTGGCCTTTGTACTTTTTATAATTTTGCACTACAGTTTTATTACATCTTACACCTAGTATAACAAAAGGAAGTAATCTTAGATCTCGTATACAAAAAAGCCGAAAACTCTATTTTATAGGCGTTCTCATAGGACCATTCTATAGGCGTCTTGCTATTGGCTAAAAGAACGCTGTATGTAATTGCAAGCTTTTACATGATTGGCTACCGTTTAAAATAATTAATTCTTCAACGGATTTAAACAATGATAATTTTGTAACATTTTAATTAACAGTTAATTAATATTAAAAACAATATTTAATTAAGGATTACTTAATTTAAATCATATTAAAAATATCACTTTCTGTTTATTACAAAAGGGCCAATCAGCCTTCAATCAACCCTTTTAAGTCTTTTCATTCACGTAACTGAGCCAGAGAGAGAGAGAGAGAGAGAGAGAGAGAGAGAGAGAGAGAGAGAGAGTTACAAGAATTTACAAGGACAAAAGGAGGCCTCAAAGACCTTTCAGTCCACTCGGGGAGGTTCCCGTTATTAAACTACAGTAGTTCATTTTTTAACTATTCTAGCAATAGTAGAAAACTGGATAGAAGAGCGTAAGGCTCTCTCCCTACCCTCCTCTCCCTCCCCACCAGAGGAGGGTACGAAAAAAGGTTGAAGAAAATACCTTAACCCTGAAAAAGTAGCCAAGGAAATTTTACAGGAAAGAGGAGAATATATAAGCTCGCTCTGTAATTCGCTATGTACACATAGAAATCGTACACTAGATAGCACCGTTGTGTAAACTAACTAATAATATATTTGTGCTGATCTTATATCAACTAATTGGTATCGTCACAAAAACCTCATGCATACTCGTATGGTTTGATTTTATAGAAACCATTTACAGCTCTCTTTACCGAGATATCAGTCCAACAAAGACCCCATGGCCCACTCCAGGCTAGCCTCAAAAGGTTTCAGAGCGGTAAAGGTTAAATTCTCCATGTCTACCCCTACGTACGCGCAAAGCCATCACGCCGACAAAGTGACGAAATGGTTCGATAAGAAAGGGGTTGAAACAGAAACTGAAAACAGGAATCAGACTTACATTTATATGTAAACGTTCTTATACGCACATAACCCAAACACATTTTATGAAAAAAATTTCTTAAGAAGTTAAAATTAATGCGGAATGATTTACCCAAATTGATCCTTTTTTTTTTCTTCTATTTTGACCGTAGACCAAAGCGACAATTCTTCAGCAACAATCGACGCTATTCATTTTTTCCTGTGATGAAATTGATCAATTCCGTGAACCTCGTTCCACTTGATCCAATTTGAAGCGAGAGAAAAAGGTTCATTTCTCCTTGAAGGCAAACTTCATTCCTTCATATTTGCATAATCCTTTAATCGATTAGTTTGTCGTAAGCAAAATCAACGTACACATAATCAATTGGTCTTTCGTGTGAGATGGAAACAACCGTTAATTAAATTAAGAACTTATATACGTGTGGTATTCATTGAAAAGAAAACAAAAATTGAGTTAAAAACAATATCATAATTCGTTTCATTTTTTAAATCGGGTTTTTTAGCAGATTTTTCTGCTCTTTTTACATATTTTACAATGTAAATTCTTGGTTTTTTTTTCTTTTTTCTTTTTTCATGTAAAGTTGATAGTCGAAACTGAGAGGTAAATTTGCATTTAGTGTTATTAATTTTATTAATTCAGTTCGTAAAATTCCGAATGGTTTACGAATTGTAACTTTTGTTCATAGAGTAAATGCTGATTTTTGCATTTGACATTAAATTTTTTGACAAGTAGAAATATATTTTAATTTTTATTTTTTTTCCAACATTTTTCATGTATTATAGTTCCAATTAATTTATAATTAATTTTTAGACATTTTTATATTATCTATTGCGTCTGAAGTCATTTAATTACGAATTAATTCAAATATATTAATTTTATTGTTTTTTAAGTCTTTATTTACTAAAATAATTAATTTACTGTGAGTCTTCCTCTGCATTGTAGAAATAATTAGTAGAATACATACACAGTGTACGTACGTACACACATACATATATATATATATATATATAATATATATATATATATACAGGACCTCTCAGAGGTCCAGAGAGGTCTGGGCCACTTCCAGCTTTTGAGGCCCATAGCTAAACCCAAACTTTCACTGGAAAACATTATATTCAAACCTGAAAGTTCCTAAATTTGAGGCCCCCCCCTTAAGCTTGAGGTCAGGCCAAATGGCCCTCCTAGCCCCCCTCTGATAGTCCCTGTATATATGTATATTATATATATAATATATATATATATATATATATACAGGGTGGGCCAAAAGTCTGGATCCATAGGAAAATATTTATTTTAATACATAAATTACAACAAATGGTAAATACTTAAAATGAATATCAACTTTAACTCGTAAATGCGTATCCGTGATACTGTACAGTAGTTCGTACTCCAGTATAAATAACAAATTATAACAAATGCTCAAATTGGCGGCCTTTGTAGGGTGCACTTTGTATGGATGGAATTTATGATTTTTAATAATTCTTCGAATTGAAGTTCTCGAGATGCGTGTTTCATTTGATAATCTTCTTGTTGACTTTACTGGACTATTCGTTAAATTTTCACATACCATTGCAGAGGTATTTTCATCAGTTGCAGTTTTTGGACGACCAGAACGCCGTCGATCATGTACACTTCCTGTTTCTTTGAAACGTTTAAACAACTTGCCAACAGTCGCATGTGTTACTGGATGCTTATCAGGATGATTTCTATTGAATTCGGTAGCAACTCCTCTGTGTGTAGCGCCCTGTCTTGCGTACATGAGCACAAGTTCTACCCGGTCTTCTGTTGTTAGATTCGAAGCCATTTCTGGGCTGAAATAAAAAAAGTATTTGAGTATTTATACTTGAGTACGAACTACTGTACAGTATCACGGATACGCATTTACGAGTTAAAGTTGATATTAATTTTAAGTATTTACCATTTGTTGTAATTTACGTATTAAAATAAATATTGTCCTATGGATCCAGACTTTTGGCCCACCCTGTATATATGGGATTGAACTCAGAATAGTCCCCTGAGGTTTTTTCATGCTACACACAGACCGTGCATGGAACAAGGAACTCTTCTGGGAAAATTAAATCCACTATAGTCCAAATAAGTAATGGTAAATGACAAACACTATAGTTTTTTCTTTTTCATGATGTTAGCCCGATGTGGGCAATGGGTCACTCGCAAAGAGGCCTCAAAAATATAGCTTCCCTTACCAGCTATCTGCAAAGCAGATAAGATCCAGCTTTGGGACAGGATCTAGGGGTTACAGCTGCACCTAGCCTACTATATTCAGAACCTCAATATAAGCAAAAGACTCGTTGCATTCACGTCGGAGTGAATACCTCAAAGAAAAAAGGGTAACTATTGTATTTTTAGTCAACAACCAAAACTTAAACTTCAACTGGCAAAATTGAGCGTCCACTTTTCAAGGCACATAACATGTCCGTTTCATGATGGGATTGAACTCAGATTGGTCCCCTGAGGTTTTTTCATGATACACACAGACCGTGCCCACGTCGTGCTAACATCATGAAAAACAAAAAACTATAGTGTTTGTCATTTACCATTACTTATTCGGACTATAGTGGATTTAATTTTCCCAGAAGAGTTCCTTGTTCCATGCACGGTCTGTGTATATATGTATATATATATATATATATATATATATATTATATATATATATATATATATATATATATATACAGGGGTGCAGTGCCAATTTTATAGGTGCCGGAGCTCTGGTGGGCCTGACAAAAGCCTGCCATTTCCTATCCTGTTTCTATATATGCCACACGATGACTAAGTATTTCGTGTTTGCACTCACTAATTATCATAAAATAAATATAATTATCAAGCAAATAAGAAAAAAGAGCAATCATGTATTTTATCAATTTAAGAAGTTAAAACTACTTAGTGCTTACCAAATACCACCAGTGGGAAGTTTCACAATAATTTCCACAAAGGGTCAGGCGTGATATGTTTTCGGGGGTCTGAAGCAACTCTTGTCCTGGTGTCATCTGCCGATCTGTGGTACCGCAGCCATGATATGGCATATGGCTCAGGATTCCACTGAACTAGAGGAAGTCCATGTAGTTTAACAAACATAAGCGCTGATACATGATTTATGAGAATTCTTGAGCGTGTTGTTGTTATTATCAAGTTCATGTGACTGAATCCCCTCTCACACTCAGCAGTACTAATAGGAATAACTTGTGAACAGCTCAATAATGGGTGTAAATCTTGGGGGATGGGGCGCCCATGATCTTCCACATAGTCTCTAAAGGCATTTAGTAGAGTAAGAAGAAAGCTTAAACCTCTTACAGAGAGATGAGATTTCAGCTTCTCCGTAATTAGGCGGTATTTCATCAGGCCAGTAGTCTTTTTCAAGGACATACATTTCATTTAGCAGTGATTTATACATACTTTGAGGTTCAGAAGTTTGAGAACCTTTCATGGATGTTGTCGTGAACATACGGTGCTGCAAATTGTTCACAAGACTAGTAAGAAACTGTTGATAATTAATGGAGACAATTTTTTTGTTGCTTGTTATGGTAATTCCTCCAAACTTCCTCTTGCAGAGGTGCCGGAGCGGCGCTCCAGCACGCTCCGGCAGCACTGCACCCCTGTATATATATATATACTGTATATATACTAGCTGAGGTACCCGGCGTTGCCCGGGATAAATTTCACATTGCTGTTGCATGTCGTTCACGGTCAGCTTCAAGGCGTGATTGTCGTTCTTGTGAGCTTTCCTGCTTCTGGGCTTCTTTATTTTTCTGACTGCTCATGTAGATCTGCCCAAACTTGCCCGTTTCTTTGGTGGCATGGTAAAGTTGTTGGGATTTGCAAAAACTGCAAAAAAACATTGCCACATTAACTTCCTGTAACTATTCGCACAAACAGACGAACAGACAAACAGACAGGCTGACCGACTCTGTGTTGACATTCTTCATCCCATAAGAGGTTTCCGTGCCAAATTTGGTAGTTCCAGGTCAAACATTATATGTGAAGCTCAAAATTTTCATGACTGTGTTCTTTTCTATAGTTGAACAAATAATTAGTCATGAAAATGTTAAGATTCAGAAATCTTGACACAATGTGATCATCCCATAAGAGGTTCCCGTGCCAAATTTGGTAGCTCTTGGTCAAACGGTTTGCGCATGCATAAAGGACAGACAAACAGACAGGCGAAAATATATATAATAATATAATAATAATAATAATAATAATAATATATAGTATATATATATATATATATATATATATATATATATATATATATACAGGGGGTGACAAGCTTGACCTTCATGAAATGAGGAATCATCGCACGAAACATTTGAAAGGTTGAAAAGTACATATATACACACAAATACAGTATATATCTATATATAATATTACCTATAGTATTGGGACAAATAAAAAAAAAAAGGCATTTACATTGCATCGAACGCAGGTGTAAACCCACCTTTGTTCTTCATGACAGCCTCAATTCTCTCAGGAACATTTTCCATCAATTTTATATGGATTTTAGGAAGGATACTGCGCCATTCCTTCGGCAGTGCAGTTTCCAATGCGGTGAGAGAAGTTGGTGTTTGTAATCTGTTCCTGATATGCTTCTCTAGTTCGCTTCAGAGGTGTTCTATCGGACTGATATTAGGGCTCTGAGTAGATAATGTTCTGTTGTCAACGTTATTCTGTTCGAACGAATGAGTTACAGTATGGCTCTATGACACGGGGGTCTCACCATAAAATTCAATCAATGCTGGCATTGCATTGTTGTCCAAAATATAACAGTACCCGAAGGCAATTATCATACCCTTCACAAAGGCTCTAGTCCAGACCATGAGAAATACGTGCATACCATCATACTGTCACCTCCTTTCTTAACGGTTGAAATAACGCACTAATACTCAAAACGTTCTCCTGGCTGTCGCCGCTACCAGATTTTGCTATCGGATGCAAAGAGTGTGTAGCGGGACTCATCATTCCACTAGACGAGTTTCTATTGTTCTAGTTTCCATAATATTTGTACCAGTGTAGTCGTCGCTTGCATTCGGAGCTATGATGTTTGGATTTTGGCAGTTTCTTTCCCATAGAAGCCTTCTTCATGCAGTTCTTTACGTACAGTAGACATACTTGATATCTTAAGTGATGGATTTTAGACTACACATCCAGTCTTTTTTCACCACATGTTTCGAAGTTTTCTCGCACGGTCTTCCACTTTTGCATATATTGTTCCCAGATGACTTGGGGAACTTTAAAGTCTCCGTAGTCTTACGCAGAGTCATGTCTGTGATATGATATTGAGCTATCTTGCTGTGTTCAAACTGTCAACTTTGATCCACGTGCCATACTTATGAATACTGACTATAAAACACGTAGCAAACTAGCTTAACTAAGCCTGTGGACTATAGTTATAATGTTATAATGTTATAATGTTTCAAACCAACAAAGACCATAGGATCCACTCATGGCTGGTCTACCTAAGTGTGGTCGTAATTGTGTATTGTGCATGTCCTCCGTGGTGGCGGAGGGGACCTACAACTTTACGTGTGGGTTCCGAACCACAAAGCCTTAATTTTACTACCTTAAACTATACCCAATCTATCAACATATGCGTCTAATCGATTTTTAAACATGTTTATAGACGTGCTACTAATTACTTCTACCGGCAAACTATTTCAGCTATTTACTATTCTATGCGTAAAAAGGTTTTTGGCAACTGCTGTCTCGAACCTTCTACTTGTCAACTTACACCCGTTATTTCTAGTCCTATTATATTGAGATATTTCGAAAAAGCTATCTCTATCTACGTTATCGAACCCAGTCATAATTTTGAAAACCTGGATTAGATCACCCCTTAACCTCCTAGTCTCGAGTGTAGTCAATTTTAACTCCTTAAGCCTATCCTCTTACGACTTCGACCTAAGCGACGGAATCATCTTAGTTGCTCGTCTTTGAACTCTTTCGATTTTGTCTATATCTTTTCGCATATGCGGATTCCAAAATTGGATCGCGTACTCCAAATGGGGTCTAACTAATGATTTATAAAGAGGAACAATAATATCACGCGATTTGTACTCAAAATTCCGAGCTATAAAACCTAATACTTTGTTCGCTTTATTGACCGCTGCTGTACTTTGTTTCGCTACTTTTAAATCACCAGTGACTATAACTCCTAAATCCCTTTCCTGCTCTACGCTTGCTAACTCCTTCCCTGACATACTATACGCAAAATTACCGTTACGCGAACCTATATATCTATTATATCTGAAACATTCGGGTACTGGCAGACATGTCCCAGTATTTTTGGTAGTATTGTCGTATCTTGATGAGTAAGAAACCGACGGCAGCTTGCTGATAAATAAATCTCACTTAATCTCACGCCTAAGATTTTCAGGACCTTGAAGAAAAGTTTCACTACGCCATTGGTATAATTAACGACAAGGTTCTCTCGAATGTTGCTCATGAGTCATTCAGATGTTGACTCAAATGGGAAGAACCAAATTGAAGTTTTCCTTTAAAATATGCTAACAAATCTGGATTATATTTTTAAACACACATATGTATATATTAGTGCCATGGAACTGAGAAAGGCGTGATAAGTGTTTCGGACGCATTTGAGGGCTTGAATGTTGTTTTCTAAGTCATTAAATAGTGAGGTACACGCTAACCTAGCTTAAGCTCTTCTAAGCAAACTTTAACTAACCTAACCTAACCCAATCCGGACTAACATATTCTTTGTCCGACAGTAAAAATGTTTCTAGAATTTTTTTTAATATAACTTTTTTAATATTTCGAAATACCCCCAAAAAAATCTCACAAAAAATACTCTACTACATTTGTGAATTATAACACATTCGACCGCACTTATGCCCAGTTGCCTACGTGCACACACACACATACACGAGCAACACCTCTTCCTTGTTACATCTGTCTGCTCCGTTTCCTTTGTTTATCATATCGATGGTTTCTTTCTTAACTGTTTGTCTGCGGTTCCCAACAACACGCCAATTGCTGTTTTATATATATATATATATATATAACTTATATATACACACAATAATAATAATTAGACTGGCTCCACCCAGGGGGGTAGGGGTGCGCTTCGCGCGCGTACAAGCTCGATCTAATATATATATTTTAATTGGGGTTGTTTAACCTCCTTCGCAACATCTAAGGTCATATGACGGAGGGGACCTACAGCTTTACGTAGGATCGAACCACGGGTCGCTACATAATCTGGGCGCAGAGGACGGTCTCCCATCCAACTACTACCCAGACCCAGTGTCATTTAACAGGGTTTAGAAATTAGTGAGGTCCAGATTTTTTTCGAGCGCGGCGGGACGAGCAAAATTCAGACCAAAATGACATCTACAAACACAACCCAAGCTATACACTAAACACAAAACACAAAACGCTCGACGCTCCCTCTTTTCAAAAGAAAAGCGGTAATATGCGTTTCATACACGGAGAACGGTTCAGTCTCTTTTTTTTTTTTTAGGAAATAATTACCGAGGTCCGGACCTCGGTGACCTCATAGGTAGTTACAGCCCTGATAGATAGATAGATAGATAGATAGATGTGGCATTTCATTGGAAAGCAATGCTGAAGGAGTTTGTCCAACCAGGAAAGGAATAAGTGACACCATCATATAAATTATACTGGAATGCTTCAACCTATTTACTGTCAACTCTCGAAGAAAACTCTGTGCGTCATTCGCTGTAAACTATAATGCAGTTACACACATAAAAGCGTCCTTTTACGTTTATGAACAGAAAATGGAAAATAGATAAAGCAATCACAAACGTTATCTTTGTAGCAGCTTTTCAAAATAATTTTTGAAGAGGTACAGTTCTATACAGTAGGTTCGAAGAATTTATCAAAGTTAAGTTTCTACAGTTTTTATCTACGATTAGAAAAAGACAAGGTGCGTATTTTTCAGAAAAAAATTCGCCTAGAAAAAATTTCTGAACACAATAAAGAATTGCTAATTGGTAATATGCTGGTTTCTCTGGATATTTTATTACTTTTGTTGACAGTGATAGAATTTCAAGAACAAAATTCCGCCATTGCTAGCTAAGTGATAGAATTTCAAGAACAAAATTCCGCCATTGCTAGCTAGTAATTTTAATGCTCTTCAGAAATTCTGTTTATACGCGAACTTTTTTCAGAAACTGTACAGTTATAGTGCACATCTTGTCATTTTCTCTTAAAGGAAAATGTGGAATGTTACGTCTCGCCACCTTCAATATCGCTTCCTATTGGTCAAATGAGGTTACGTGGAGGGTTCTTCGCACGGAGGGCAGGCTGGTGGCCCCCCCTCTAGAACTGGCGTGATGTTGAAGGGATTTGCTTTTTTGATTTCTTTCTCTCACGCAGCCAGGTACACCCTGCTCCTCCGGTATCGTGCTGCTGAGCCAGGCATCTAATTGTATATTTTAATAGACTAGAATCACAGAAGTGTAAGAGTTAATTAAAGATTTAATGAAATATATTCGAACAAGAATCTAAATTGCTTCACTAATTTAGTTCATTGGCACTGTGCCAACAAACAACAGACATTTTGTTAATTTTTTACGTAACACTTTTATTTGATTTACCCTCATTTTAACTCCTTTAAATTTATTAACATTATTAACATTTTTCTTTTATTTATATACCGGGTGTCCGAGAATTACCTGTAGAATTTTTGGCTGTTATTAAAAGTCAACCATGAAGTGTAGAAATTCCAGTATTGTCCCATTTTACAGAGAATCTCATTAAGTTTTTTCTGATACCAAGTTTTGACAAGTTTTTTAGAAATTCCAGTGTGTCCGAACATTATCTGTACAATTTCATCTTTTAATAAAATTCTTGATAACACACGTAAAATTCTTAAACAAGATTATTTAGAATCTGTATTTTCAAAAGTTTCTTTTATTAAAGTAACGTTGCTACAAACATTCGATATGTGCACCATTAGTGATTCGCAAAACATCCAATCGATACTCCAAATGTTGCCATGTACGCTGCAGCATATCCACATCAATTCGCTCAATAGCAGCTGTGATTCTTGCTTTTAAATCATCAATGTCTGTCACCCGCGTACATTTCTAAAAAACTTGTCAAAACGTGGTATCAGAAAAAACTTAATGAGATTCTCTGTAAAATGGGATAACACTGGAATTTCTACACTTCATGGTTGACTTTTAATAACAGCCAAAATTTGTACAGATAATTCTCGGACACCCGGTATATATAATGATGTTTTGGACTTACTTAATCTCCGTCGTAACAGCAATGGTCATGTGACGGAAAGGAGTTACAACTTTACGTGGGATTTAAACCGCGGGCCGTTACATCATCTGTGCCGAGAATACTGTCACCCATCCAACTACTTTCCGGATCAAATTTCGCTTAACTTTGCTAATCACATATATATATATAATATATATATATATATATATAATTACGAATACGAACTTAAAATTTTATAATCTTTATAATCTTATAAGTTTGCTATTTTAATCCTCCTTCATCGATAATCGTTAATTTTAAGATTTTATAATGATTTAATTTTTAATTTCTAATTTAATTTTTAATTTTAAGTTTTAATAATTCTGTCATTCTCTAACTTTCAACTCGACAGTCTCACTGTGGATGCATATATGATCTCATGTTATATATATATATATGTATGTGTGTGTGTGTGTGCTGTATATTTTTTCTTAACTGTTATTAGTTTTATTACCTATTACCATAATCTTCACATCATGATCAACACTTCAAATTCCCTCAGTATTGTAAATAAAATTATTGATTCTGAAAACGTAGTCAACTCCGACTATATCTCAGTAGACAACTTCTTAAACAAGAAATACAACAATGACAAGTTATCTTTCCAAAACTTTCTTTTTATGTAGGAAGGAGGAGACAAGGGCGAGCACCCCCCCCCCCATATAAGAAAGAGAGAGCCGAAATCAAGATCTCTGAAGTTCACCATGCCTTTTTTTTTAATGTTGAAAAAGATTGTGTAGTGTGTACTGTACAATGCATGTATGTGTAGTGAAGAATAGAGGGAGAAGCGTGTTTGAGAGCATGCTAAGCCGCTTACAGGGTAGACGGAAACGGAAAAAGACGGAAAAAGATCAGCTAAAGAGAACAGTGACGAGAGAAACGGGAGTTCCAGCACTCCCTGTCTCCTGCCTAACGTCCCTACCGGAGGACTTACCTGGTCGATTGGTATATTCGCAGTCTCCCAAGCCACTTTGACGAATTGACAACTAACTTAAAATTACTACAACATAAATTCACGTGCATTATATTAACTGAAACCTGATTAAATGGAAATATAAGATCATTTTTAACGTACACAAGCTACCATGTATGTAGGGCTATCAATAGGGAAGGAGGTCTAAGTATATTTGTAGACTCAAACTACAAGAGTAAAAGTATCGAAGAACTGACAAGCATAAACAATACCTCAGAAACACTCGCAATTGAAATGTTTATTCATAACACAACAATATTCAATGTTGAGGCATTTACTAACTTTTATTACAAATATCGATAGAATTTTAACCTCCAATTATATTGGTAAAAATTGTTATTGCGTGAGATTTAATAATGATCTCACGAAAGGACATTCAAATAATAACCCCTACAGGGGTACTTTCGCTAGAAGGTTGGGGTACTTTCGCCATACTTAGGGACACCTTCGCCTGAAGCTAACTTATGCAGAAAAGAAGAAATTATTAGACAAAATGTGAGTAGAAAATACCAAAAAATATTACAATGAATTTATTATCTTCAAAATTGACATTGAATAGGGCACAGTATCTAAATCTAACGGCACTTAGATTCTCCTGTGGGGGAGGGGGGACCTTCGCCAAACAGGCAAGCAGAAGGTGCAGAAGGTGGCCCTAAAAAAAATCTCTCATAAAACGACAAAATAATTTTTTTCTTACGCTTTAACACGTGAAACTTACCCTCTTTCTTGTCACAAACTGACGAAATAATGATAGTTTTTGTTTCTCAAATAAATCTGCGCATGCGCATAAGCAGTTACTTTATCTAAATGTGGGTATGGCGAAGGTACCCCAATGGCGAACTAACCCCCCTCTCCCCTATATAATAAATCGTCTTTATTTGTATTGTAAATCAATATTTCTGTGTTTTATTATCATTTACACTAGTTTTGTGTTCCATTTACCCTGACAAGTTACTTATTACACTATATAATGAGGTACCCGGTAATCCGCATAAATTGAGTATATTCACAAATTGAATGGTTTATATATATAATAATGAGATTACGAAACTACCTTTATGATGAGGTTCATATACAATTTGGTTTGTGTCGGATTAATAAGGGTACGAACCACTCTTGTGGTTAGTTCATCCGCAGTTGACCTTGAGAAAAAGACCCTAATCATTTTAAACTCTCTCTCTCTCTCTCTCAAATAAAATGTAGCCGTACAACAAAGAGATGTTCCACCGTTAACTTTTTTGATTTATTTGAACTGTTTATTATTTCGTGGTGCAATATCGAATACTAATCTACTGAAGAATGGTTGAAATCGATTGGATTCTTATTGTGAATATAGGAGAGTGACGAACCCCCTCTGTGGGCAGTGGCGGATTATCACTGAGGCTATTGAGTCTGAAGCCTCATGTTCCCATGCTTGAGGGCCCCCCGACCTCAATCAACTGAGTTTCGATGATATAATTCGAGATTTCGCAAACTTCTTTAATTAAATATGACAGAGTGCACAAACTGACAAATTCCCTGTTTTATTTTGTTTTATAGGCCCTAAAGCAAAGTTTGTTTAATACTGTTTGGTTTTGGCAAACGGCAAAATAGTGTGTTAAGGTTCTTTTAAGTTTGTTTCTCAATTAGCCTAAGCACCGTGTGTATATATAATTCGTGTAAATGTACTAAGTACTGTACATGTACATATATTGTTAATAAAAAGCTATAGAAAAGGGCCCCCATATTCTTCATTACCCCGGGGCCCCGAGGTGTCTTAATCCGCCTCTGTCTGTGGGTAGGTTAGGTTTTTTATTTCGTTCGTTTACTAGTGTATTTAAGAATGATTGAAAATGAATGTATTCTTATTATTACACTATAATGAGAGTACAAATTAAGTGACGAACCCTCCTTATCTCTCCTTTAGGGTGATCGAAAAGTCTCTCCGCAGTAGTAATAAGATATTTACTTTATTGAAATTTTACATAAGGAGATATAAGAATTGTATAAATGTAATGACATATCATTGTTACCTGTTTAGAGTAAGTAACGTAGCAAGACTTAGTTTAGAGTAAGTAACGTAGCAAGACTTAGTTTAGAGTAAGTAACGTAGCAAGACTTAGTTTAGAGTAAGTAACGTAGCAAGACTTAGCTTAGACTAGCCTAGACATCGCCAATATTTTGTTAAAGATTTCACGATATCGTACAATTTTCATTAAAAATATCTAACTTCAATAAAGTAAATATCTTATTACTACTGCGGAGACACTTTTCGATCACCCTATATCAGAGCTTTCCAAACTGGTGTGTCGCGACACATTAGTGTTTTTTGTATTTTGAAAATTTTGATTTTTCTATCAACAAAATCGGCTACAAGATAAACCACCTACTGAAAAATTATCTGATATTTGATATTTGATAACAAAAATTAATTAATGTGTCGTGAAAATTGTTATGCTTAAATAGTTTGTCCCCAACGTTAAAAGTTTGGAAAGCTCTGCCCTATATAATGAGAGTTGAGTTGGGTGACAAATCACCAAACCCTCCTCTGTGGCAAGGTTAGCTTCTTTTATATTCAATTTTCATTTCCCTTTGTAGTTATCATTAGCTTCCTTGGTTAGGTTAGGTCCAAGGTGGGAGGCCATGCGCTTTCTTAGGTTAGGTCCGGGGTGAGAGGCAACGAGCTTTCTTAGGTTAGGTCTGAGGTGAGAGGCAACGCGCTTTTTTAGGTTAGGTCCGAGGTGAGAGGCAACGAGCGTTCTTAGGTTAGGTTAGGTTACCCTTATATTCATCTTTCTTAGGTTAGGTTACCCTTATATTCATCTTTCTTAGGTTAGATTACCCTTATAGTCTTGTTTCTTAGGTTAGGTTAGGTTCGCTTTGGCTAAGTTAGGTTAGGTCCGAGGTGGAGGGCAACGAACTTTCTTAAGTTAGGTTAGGTTACCCTTATATTCATCTTTCTTAGGGTAGGTTATCCTTATATTCTTGTTTCTTAGGTTAGGTTAGGTTCTCTTTGGCTAAGTTAGGTTAGGTTAGGTCCGAGGTGGGAGGCAACGAATTTTCTTAGGTTAGGTTCGAGGTGGAGGGCAACGAACTTTTTTCAGGTTAGGTTATGTTACCCTTATATTCATCTTTCTTAGGTTAGGTTAGATTAGGTTACCCTTATATTCATCTTCTAGATTAGGTTAGGGTAGGTTATGTTACCCTCACCCCCGCCTTTCAATGTTGAACACACCCCTACCCCCTCTTTGCAATCTTCTTTTCTGTCCAACTCTTTAACGCAGGGGTTCCCAACCTTTTTTCGGCTACGTACCCTTTGATGGCTTATATTATTTATATTTCTAACATCTGTAACAAAAGAAATTTTGAGTTAGATAAAACTTTTGAAAGTACTTTTCCATGTGAAAGTTGGTTCCAAAGCAGGATGCCGCGTATCCCCCTGATGTACCCCTATTTGGAAACCCCTCCTCTAACGCAAGGGTTAATCGGTATTTTCAATCTTTCATCTAATCAACCGGTGAACTCTGGAACAATCAATCTTCCTCAATCCATCTTTCTCCTTGTCTACAGTCTTTCAAACGCAGACAGAGTGTCCAGGCATCTCGAAAACCCTGGACCTTGATTTTTGCTCTCTTCTTCTTCTTCTTCTGTTTGTAGGGGGGACGTTTTAGTGGGCATTCGCCTTCGGTCTCTCCTTCCTGCGTAAAAAAGAATCCCACCCTTTATTCGCTTGAAATTCCTCGATCCGTTGACGGAGGGAGATCTCCGGGTGAAGCAGTGCTTCATATGGAGGGAGAAGGCATCCCTCTCTTCTGTCTCATCACGAAGACTCCTGGAGTGAGGGAATGGGAGATGCCTGTTGTTGTTTTTGTTGTTGTTTTTTATTTTTGTTTCCTCTTTTTGTCATTTTTGAAAGTTTATTCTCTCGAAATTTAGATATTTGTTGACAGTTTTTGGAAGTCTTCATGAGAGAATTTGATTCGATTTTTACTGAACGTTCTTGCTTTGCATTAAGTTTTTATTTGCACATTTAATTAAAAGTCTCTCTCTCTCTCTCTCTCTCTCTCTCTATATATATATATATATATATATATATATATATATTCTTTTTTTCAGAAAATAGAGGATCCTACCGAAAATCCGCTTGGAAAACATGTTAAGATTTTTTGTGATTTTGCTGATTTTTTTCGTACTTTGATGGGATGCCCTGAGGTTACATAATTATGGGATCTGGGCGTAATTACAATCACTTAAAAGAACTTTTTTTTATGAACATTCCTACCAAGTTTATCATGACTCGTTGAAAACCGAAGATTTTAAAATGATACCTACTATTATTTATTGATAATACTGATAACAATATTTTGAGATAAGAAGAGTTCGTGTTTGAAGCAGATTTCTTTCAATTCTATCACGTTTGCTTGCTCGCGAATTATTTTTCGAGTTGATATATTGACCTATGGTCAAAAAAGAAAGGAATCAGCTGGTTCGGAATTATTCCAGGGAATAATATAGTGACAACATTTCTACCAAGTTTCATGAAGATCCAATGAAAATCGAAGCCTGTATCGTTTACCAACAAACGGAAAAATAAGAATAAGAATCTGAACAAAACAGTTAGAATTAGGAACTAGGAACTCATTTCATCAGTGTCTTCATAGTTTGATACTACGGATGTATGAGCTAGTAGGACTCAAACCCCTTTTCCATCTTATTTAAATGCGGTTATGGCACTTAAAAAGCATTTGTATTTCTGTAATAAATTACCTTATATTTTCATGTACAGTATTTTAGCATGTTTCTTTAACTTAATTAGGCAAAGGTAAATTTCAAAACAAGCGTCATTTCATAACTTTAAAGCATAATGAATACAAAAATTCTAAAGCATGAAAAGGCATATTCCAGAACTTTGTGAGTGACTGTAAACGTTTGGCCACGACTATATTTCATATCAGGCAGCCCCCCATCGACAGGCCGCCTATATGTGTTGACCGTTAAATAAAGAAATAGAGTCATTGTACAGTGAACGTGCTTCATTTTCTTGAAAGCCGAAGTTTAATACCGAAGTGAATTGTAGGATTCAAGAAGTTCTAAACAGAGATTAATGGTCTCGTTAAGGGAAATTTAGCAAATTGGGAATTCACAACAAAACTGGCTATTGTAAGAAAATTGGCATAAACAATATTTACGATTTCTTTAGCGAGCGAAAATAAATGTAACTTTGGTCGTGTATAAGTCGTGATTTTTTTTAAAAGGTATTAAAATTTAGCTAAATTAAATATCTCTTTACATATATTTAATGGTGGAGAGTATTGATTGACTGACTAACTGGATGTAATCCTTCTGACATCTGGCATTGATGCTGAGGAGACTATTGGATGGCATAATGATACTGTTCTTATGAGTTTCGGCCAGTCTAGATATAGAATGATAGGTTGAGAGGCAGATGTGTAGAAATAAGAATACTGTTCATCTGAAAGTTTGTTATTCTTAATCTAATGACTAAACTTACAGCCAAATTGCAAAATATTATTTAGGGGCTTTCCATTAACTCTTAAGAACTTTCGTATTAACCATTAAATATATCATAAATTTTACTTAGCAGTCATGTCGTATTTTAACACAACATTATGTTTATTGAGCCCAGTAAAGCCAAAAGCTTAAAAGCCAAATTAAATAAAAGAAAACATATATTAATAATCCAGTTACTAATACTTATTTCTTCTATGTTAGAATTATCGTAATATTACAAAAAAAATATTTTAGAAAGTCGATATCAGCCTATGTCTTTGTAAAGGATTTACATTTAATTTCCAATATTCTGAATATTTTTTTATTTTCAGTACTGAGTTTCTTAATAATTCTAAATAAGAATTTGCAGTATGCTAAGAATACTGTCTTCATTTTTGCTTCTGCTGACGCGTTTCGTTCATATACTTTGAACATCTTCAGAGCTTTATACATAATTTTAAAGTAAAATGGGTTATATATATATATTTCTTGATTGTAAGTTTGATACAATTTCAAATTAATTTAAGACTTAAATTAGTCTTAAATTAATTTGAAATTGTATCAAACTTACAATCAAGAAATATATATATAACCCATTTTACTTTAAAATTATGTATAAAGCTCTGAAGATGTTCAAAGTATATGAACGAAACGCGTCAGCAGAGGCAAAAATGAAGACAGTATTCTTAGCATACTGCAAATTCTTATCTAGAATTATTATTAAGAAACTCAGTACTGAAAATAAAAAAATATTCAGAATATTGGAAATTAAATGTAAATCCTTTATAAAAAAAAATATTTTAATATTGTATTATTTATTTTTATCAATAAAATTTTTATGTGATTTTATTGGATTTCATTCAACACAAAAACCAATACCTTGATGAGATCTACAAATTAAAATGTTGGTACAGTATATTGAGACAAATCCTTTCACTATTTTAATTACAGTTTGGAAAATCTGTGGTTATGTTCAAATCTCATGACAATTATGAAAATATGAGAAAGCTAAATTTCTGAGTGTAATTTGAATCTGCTATAAGATATATATTATATTCTATCTCTCTCTCTAATATATATATATATTATATTATATTTTAACTGCAAACAACACAGTATAATTAATGTAAAGAACGACGCTTGAGGCCCATGGTGTAGTGGATAGCATATCTGACCGGCAATCGGAAGTTCCCGGGTTCGATTCCCGGGTGGTTACCTCATTTTTCATTTGTTCGTTCTCCCTCCTCATCTTGTGCGGAACGTTCTTCTACACAAGCGTCGTTCTTTAAATATATATATATATATATATTATATATATGAAAATTATAAATTATTGCACGAAAGTAACACGTGAATAATATTTATGATGAAAATAACCACGAAGGAAAAAGAAAACACGAAATAGTGCTCAAGCGTTTTCGTCTAATGACATCATCAGGAACATTGAAATTAATAATAACAAGATTCAGACGATATGTAGATCACAAAGAAAAAAAAATAATAATGATATGATTGGTGTAGAAAAATATTGTAGGAGGAGCATACAATTTACGTAGAAAAGTTATCAGAGTTTTAGCGCCTTGCCCTTCTTGTCTAAATATGTTCTGAATGAATTCAAACAACAGGATCAAGCGAAAAATGGCCCTGGTTAGGTTGAAATTGTTTGTAAGTTGAATAATGGCAGACTCAAGAATATTTCCATTAACAATGTTGCTTGAGTAAAATAACAATGTTGCTTGAGTAAAAAAAAATTGAAGCATTCCAATCAATACAATGGGACAACTCTGACAAATGGACAAAAAGGACATTGGACGACTGTTCCGTTCTAACGGAATATTGATGTTTTACACGCGTGTTCAAATCTTTTCCCGTCTGTCCAATGTAAAAGGAGTCACAATGTTTACAACCAACTTTATAGATAATGCCTGAATTATTGGTAGGACTATTCTTTATTATGCCATTTTTCACAATATTGTCATATGAAAAGACTACACTAATGTTCAGAAGTTTCTTTAGTAGAAAGCTCTTCAGTAGCTGAAACTTATTAAAATTACGTTTATATAAGGGGCATTAAAAATTTTAATTTCTTTCTGAAGAATTTTCTATCAATGTTAATGAATTTTATGTATTACAGTGATTAAAGATAAGACACTTTGGCACAATTAAACTTTGTTTATCGAATCCCTAAGTTATATATATAACTTAGGATTTAATATATATATATATATATATTGGTTAATGGTATAGTGATGTAGTGGTTAGGCATCGCTGACTTCGAATTCACTGGCCCCGGATTCGATTCTTCGTGACGCCAGGCGGCGGGCAGCAAACCCAGCTGTTCAATGTTCATCCTGCCATACAATAAAATTGATTGATAGATAAATGGGTACCCTGGGTAGCCGAGTGGTTAAGACGCTGGGCTGCTGGTTGAGAGGTCGTGAGATCGAGTCCGGGCGAGGACTTTGTAGTTTCTGACTACCCGTGGTGGGTCGTGGTTTGGATTCCAAGTTAAGCTGTAGGTCTAAGGTGGAGTAATAAACTTGACTTTCGTTATATATATATATATATATATATATATATAAAACCAAGGTTATACCTCGTTTAAGTTCCCTTTGTTGGTCTCTCTTCACACGAAGGTCAAGCTGGTGGCTCCGCCTCTAACATTATTGACAATGGGAATCTACAGATCTACAGAAGCTAAGGCTAACAAAGACCCTAAGATCCACTCTAAGGCTAGCCCGAGAGAAAGGAGAGAGTAGGGGGTTAAGAGAAGAGAGGAGAATAAAGGGGTTAAGTAAGGAGCAACACCTATCATTCGTGGGTTAACATTCATTCAGAAAAAGAGGGAAAAAGTCTCACCATCATCATCCGCCGGCCACTGCCGACAAGTCAGAAAAATAGTCGGAGAATATAGGAGAGGGGTGAAAGATGAAAAGAAGTAAAATAAGAACGCTTACAAACCATGCAAACACAGTCTTAACTCACTGTCATACCATGCAAACTACAAACATGCAAGAAAAGAGTTAGAGACATGCAAAGTAAGGAGGATAAGAAAAAAAAAAAAAGTAGGTAAAGTTAAACAAAAAGTGGGTTAGTTTACGCTATGAGCTACATCTACATTCGTGTTAGTCTAATTTTTTTTTTTTTTTTTTTTTTTTTTTTTGCTGGCATCACACGCTGGCATGTCACAAGCTGGCATTCATCGTCAACAGACTCATCCTCGAGCACCACCACCAGAGCTCCTGTTTTAACTTTTTTTTTAATTTTAAACAACGTTAATATTTTTAAAATGTCTGTCAAGACGGTTCTTAAACACATTAACGCTGGTAGAATGAACGACTGACGCGGGAAGATTATTCCATTTATCAATTACTTTAAACGTAAAGAAGTTTTTAGCGATATTAGTAATGAAACGTCTGCCACGCAACTTGAATCCGTTATTGCGAGTATTACTATTATCGAAAGTGAACAATTTGTCAAAATTTACGTTATCGATGTTATTAACGATTTTGAAAACTTCAATAAGCTCCCCCTTAATCTCCTAGTTTCGAGTGAATACAAGTCTAACACTTTAATCCTATCTTCATAAGGCTTATTGCGCAATGCCGGAATAAGTTTCGTGGCACGACGCTGAACCCTTTCTAACCTATCAATATCCTCACGCAAGTACGGGCACCAAAACTGAACGGCATATTCCAAATGAGGCCTGACTAGGGACTTGTAAAGGGGCAATATAATATCCTTCGATTTAAATTCGAAATTACGCGCTATGAAGCCTAACATCCTATTAGCTTTTGCGCAAGACTCCAGGCACTGGTTCCTAACCTTTAAATCTTTAGTTACGCGTACGCCTAAATCTACTTCCTCGTCAACGCTCGCTAAATCCCTATCATCCATCGTGTACACGTAATTATTGTTGCGAGAACCTATATGCAAAACTTTACATTTATCTACGTTAAATTGCATCTGCCACTTATCCGTCCACTCCATAATCCTATCTACATCGTCTTGGATCCTATTTCTATCGTCCTCGTTAACAACCTTACCGCCTATTTTAGTATCGTCCGCGAATTTTGACACGTTACTAATCAATCCTACATCTATGTCGTTAATGTAAATTACGAATAACAATGGGCCTAACACTGAACCCTGTGGGACACCACTACCTACCTCTAACCACCCCGATTCACTACCATTAACTACGACCCTCTGCCTCCTAGCACGAATCCATTCTTCTAACCAGTTAGCTACCTGACCGCGGATACCGTGCGCTTTAACCTTCGCAATTAGTCTCCTATGCGGAACTGTATCGAACGCCTTTTTAAAATCTAAATAAATAACGTCAGCTGCCCTATGCCTATCGTATTCGCGCACTATTTCGTTATAAAATTCTAACAAATTTGTTAAACAAGACCTATGGCGTCGAAACCCGTGCTGACTACTATTAATCAAACCCCTACTTTCTAAGTGATCGATAATACGATCCCTAACTACGGATTCCAAAAGTTTACCGACAATTGACGTTAAGCTAATGGGCCTATAATTGCTAGCTACCGCGCGGTCGCCTTTTTTAAAAATAGGCGTGACGTTAGCTAATTTGAAGTCTTCAGGAATAATCCCCGTTTCGAGTGACTGATTAAAAATCTTCGCTAAGGGGCCTACGATAACGTCTTTCAAATCTTTCAAATGTCTAGGATAAAAAATAATAATAATTCCTTTTACCACTCTTTCTATTTCATCGTATATCTCAAAGGGAAATAAAACCAGATATTTTCACTTTAAAAATATTTTACAATATTAATGGTATTCCTTTTACCGCATTTAAAAACTTGTTTATCCCTCACTCAAGTCATTCATATTAACAAGGGAAGAGATATTCAATATTTCATTCAGGAGATACGTCATTCCTTTCAAATTACCATTTACTATACATTTTTTAAACAATACAAAAAATATTGGTAAAATTTGTTCATAAACAACTAAGACCCTTCTGATGAAAATTGTTTTATTTCGAAATATCAGTACTAATGCTGAAAAGGATACCAAACAAGCGATGCAGTTTTTGTCTGATTTAATAGTGTAGGGTAGGGTGGGGCAAGACGCCCACCTTAAGCAAAACATCTCGTAATTCTCAAATGGATTGCCGTATCTGGATATAAACACACAAATCTAGCTGCAGAATTGCGCTATCTACAAACATAATGACATCGTCATTGCAATGAGTTGATTATTGTAATTGGACATTTTAAAACAAATAGCCTATCTGGGCGTTTTACCTCACAGCTGGGGAAAAACGCCCTTTCCATGGGGCAACATGGCCATGGCTGTGCGTTTAGCCCCATTTACATTTTGAGTACACGTGTCTATTGCATTTACATTGGACTAAATGTAGGACAACACTTAGTATAAATTTAGGCTACATGACGACAAAATACTGCACTAAAATCAAAGAATTTTGTTGACTATTAATTTTTTCTTTATTCACACAAATGAACAAATTCAAAACACTACTATTTGCATGTTTTATCGGCCTAAGCCACACAATGAAACAAAAAAAATTAAGTAATTAAGTCAGACAAACCCTACTTAGAATCCCCGGAAGTGAAAGCAACATCCGAGTAACAGATGAAATAAGGTGAGCCTGTTGTACATGCTTTATGTGCCCACTTCTTGCACTGTGGCATTGCAGCCATATTTCCCGAGACCTGGATTTGCTGAACGGCTCTTCACAAATTAAACAAGGCCATTGTTCATCCTCGTTATTACTTTCTGAATATGACCGACTGGTACATGATTTTATCATTGCCCGCCCTTTATCCTTTGTCAGTGCCTTTCATTTTTGTTTCGATGGTGCCTTTCCCTTGCCTTTCTGCAGCCTTGCACTCCTTTTATAGCTTCTAACCATTTTGGGTAGGTACTGCATTGTATATGTCTCCGTAAGAATGTTGACCAACATGGATGGAATGTGAGCGTTGTCGTCCGAATATAAGAAAAAAGGTAAATTTAGGAAACTTTACCTTAATAACAAAAATATAAATAACTATGAATTAAAATGACTCTCAAATTATTAATTGATGTCACAAAAGGAAAAACAATAATAGTGCTGTCAGATGACAAATTATCTCTCACTGAAACCATATATCGGAAAATTCTTCAATTTCTCATTCGTACTAACAAAACAAGATTTTGTGACACATTTACACTTTGTACGTTATATTTTTCTCTTGTATATTCTTAATTCACATATAATTGTTTGTATAAATACATATGATTGCATAATTATATACCAAGAATCGTGATTAGAAAACTATACAAAACTTCCCATGTAACACATGCACAGATATTGACACAACTGGTTTACCTGTATAATACATTGAAGCAATGTCAAGTTTTCCTTATTCCAACAAAAATCTAAATATCACATGTTCTCGATATGAACAAGAGCGACTGATGTTTTATCTCTTTCAGTCCCTCAACGGTGCAGTTAAAATTAATAAATATGTTGATATAATATGATTGTATCGATAGACAAAACTTAATGCCGCAAATAGTGAATACATTAAATAAATAGTGTAAAATCAGAATTTGAGAGACTGTAATGGAAGGATTTTGCTTCAGTTTTTAAACTGAACTTATGCAAGACTATAAACCTATTTCAAAAGCAATGTTTTGCATTCTTTTTATCGAATGTTACTTCAAAGTAGCGTTTGCTCCTTTCTGATGTAACCGTTATTACTTTGCGTCGAAAATGACTGAAAATCGGTACTGTGAGAGCGAGTGGCGCATATTAAAGTCTACAAAATATTATAAAAATAAGTAAGCAACAGTGAGTTAGAAATGTTCCACGTATGTTAGTGATATTTGAACATTTCTATCACGACAGCCCTTCAACGCAACGTTCCCCAAACATTTACATTCAGGAAATATCTCATTTAACTACATGATCGACCCACATCCTCTCTTGACCATTCCATCTTGGTGAAAGGCCAAAAATAAAATTTTGAAACCAGCAAAAAAAAAAGATGTCGTTCGTTCGATTCATAAACATTACGAAAATTGATTATAAACTCACAGAGTTTATATTCATGTTTATAAGCTGTTTCCAAACGTCATTGCAAGCACGCATCAGCAAGGTTTCCGAAACGAATTTACCATAGGGTGGACCGAACATCAAGAAGTAATATGATTACAAAATGATGTTTTCAATGCTGAATTTTTGATAAGACGGCATTATTTGTGTAAAACAGGAGCAATTTTGTCGATGAGTTATGATGAAATATAAACATGGAATAAAAAGTGTAATATTAATAATTTTATAACTGTTATATATAACTTATATATAAAAAGGGAATGGAGTCCCCAGCAAATAACTACAGACCAGTGTCATTAACATCCCACCTCGCCAAAATATTTGAAAGAAGAACCAGGGAGAAAATCTATGACCTTTTCAAGACACAGGAAAGACTCAGTGAGAACCAGCTCAGATTCGGATGAGGAAGCTCGTGTCTATCACAAGTATTGTAATAAAGCATTATAACAATATCATTGATGTACTTGAAAACAATGAAAACTACGCTGTAATATACATGGATTTTGCTAAAGCATTTAACAAGTATGATCTTTGCAGATAAAAAATATGGGAATAACAGGCAAAGTGGGAAAATGGATCTATAACTTTCTTAGAGAACGTCCGCAAGTTGTTAAAATACAAAGTATATCATCATCAGAATCGGAAGTACGAAGCTCAGTTCCACAAGGAACAGTATTAGTACCACTCCTATTTATTATTATTATACTAACAGACCTAGACAATGAAGTAACCAACAACAGTATAATAACACCATTTGCTGTAATTAAAAAATCAACAGAAAAATTAGAAATGCAGAAGAGGTGGAAACCCTACAGAATATATAAATGGTCAGAAGACAATAACGTGAAATTTAACACTGAAAATTTTCAGCTCTTGAGATATTGAACAAATGAGAAACTAAAACAAAATATTATGCCCCAGATAGACAAGGACTTTAGAGAAACATGACAGCAGAAGATTTAGGAGTTATAATGACCAATGATGCGAATTTTGAGGCACAAAATAAGATAGCGATAAACAAGGCAAATTGAATTACGGGACACTTACAGTACATGAGAACCTTTAAAAGAAGGGACAAGACAGTAATGATTCCCTTCCTGAAAACACTGATTGTACCAAAACGCTGAATACTGCTTAGTCTTGATGTCCTCATACTGTATAAAAAAGAAGAAATTAATAAACTAGAAGAAATTCAAAGAAATTTCAAAGCCAAGATCGATGACTGCGAAGAACTGTTACTGGGAAAGACTACGTAAATTAAATCTATATTCGCTAGAAAGAAGAAGTAAAAGCTATACAATAATATATACATGGAAAATAATAGAAAAACAAATGCCTAACCATCCAAACAACAATGGAAAATAGGAAAAATAGAATGTGTAGTGTTCCGAAACTAAAGCCCGGAGAAGGACATCCTCATCTCTGAAGGAAAATAGCTTTGTTGTCAGAGGGACAAGAGTATTTAACCAGCTACTCTACGAAATAAAAAACACCAATGATGTCACAGTAGAGATCTTAGAAAAAAGAGTAGATGCCTGGCTCAGGACGGTTCTGGATGAATCGGGTAGCCCTGGCTATGTGAGATGGAGAGTTCATGACAACTCTCTCCTATAAACGGCTCAGGTCTAGAGGTGGGGCCACTCGCTTCACCTCCGCGTGAAAAGAGACCGACACACAGAACATCTCGACAAGGTTACAATAGTCGGTAGAGCACGAGACTTTTAATCTCGGGATCGTGGGTTCGAGCCCCACGTTGGGCGAGTTTATTTCATGCGCTTCGGTGTTGTAGTGGTCAGCATCGCTGACTACGAATCCATCGGCACCAGGATCGAGACCCAGTGACGCAGGTGGCGTGCAGAAAAACCCAGCTGTTCATCCTTCCACACAATAAAAAATTGGTTGGTAGATAAATGGATACCCTGGGTTGCCTAGTGGTTAAGACGCTGGGCTGCTGATCGGGAGGTCGTCAGATCGAGTCCGGGCGAGGGCTTTGTAATTTCTGACAGGCCGTGGTGGGGCGTGGCTTGGATTCCACGATAAACTGTAGGTCTAAGGTGACGTAACAAGCTTGACCTCCGTCAGAATGAACAATTCGGGCGGAATCAAAACCAAAGTTAACCAAAGTTATACTGTATAATAGAATGGTCGCTGCGCTTTACGCAGTAAAGGTCCTCAAAATACAACCTAGTGGGGGGAGGAACTGGTAGGGCCGAGTGTGTTACTAAATGCTTCTCTGGTTTTCCCTTAACATGTATACTAAATTTAGTGCAGATAAACCTAGCCGTTTAGGGGGCCCTTTCCCAGTCTCCCCACATGAAGGTAACCGGGAGGGACGGATATGTTACGAAAACCTTCCCTGGTTCTCCCTTAATGTGTATGCCAAATTTGGTGCAGCTTACACTGAACATTTAAGCATGTTTAAATGAACATAGAACATCAGACTGATCATCATCCATATATACTGTGTATATATATATATATATAATATATATATATATATATATATATATAATATATACACACACACACCTTTGGTTAGCTTCCGCTCGAATTGTTCATTCTGACGAAGGTCAAGCTTTTCACTCCACCTTAAACCTACAGTTTAACTTGGAATCCGAACCACGCCCCACCAGCAGCCCAGCGTCTTACCCACTAGGCCACCCAGGGTACCCATTTATCTACCAACCACTTTCTTTATTGTGTGGAAGGATGAACAGCTGGGTTTTGCTGCGCGCCGGCTGCCGTCACCAATCTCGAACCCGGGGCCGATGGATTCGTAGTCAGCGACGCTAACCATTATATTCTGGTTAATATTTGAAAATAATTGACATTTTTAACTTTAAAATGCAGAGAAGAAGGAAAAAAAGAAAACTTTTATGTTCATGGTAGATTTACATTCATTTTCTACTGGCTTGACAGCGCGACCAGTAAAAATTGTTTAATGACTTTCAAATTCAGTGAATAGAACTATATTTACAAAAGGAACATTTTAATGGAAAAGCATCATAGAAATTCAAAATTCAAAATTTTAGCTATAGAGCTAAGAAGCACCCTAATATATATATATATATTATATATTATATATATATATAATATATATATATATATATATATATATATACCTCGTAACCTCGAAGAAGTTCCTTGCATCGGTCTTTCTTTACACGAAGGTCAAGCTGGTGGCCCCACCTCTACGCCTGGCCAGGTAGAGGAGCGAGTTGCTCTCTTGCGATCTCCATTGCATAGAGCCAGGCATACCCGGTTCATCTGGTACCGTCCTGAACTAGTTAGTTAGTTAATCAGTTAATTGTAAATTTTGTTCATGAATTCATTACGGTTATTTCCTTTTTGCTTTTACTAAATATCGAATGACGGCACATATTATTTATAATTCGTTAATGAAATGTCACAAATATCATCATCTATTTCATATAGTCACTCTTTGTCACTCTTTGTAACAACGTTACAAAACTTCTTACGGTTTGTATTCCAGATTTCTACAGCATGTATCTCAAATGTTACGTTATTAAGTCGTTCGCGTCCGTGAGTGTCAATTAAGGATTAGCTCCCGCGACTCCTACTCAGAGATCCCTGATTTGAATTAGAGATGTAATGAAGCTCCGAATCCTGATCCTGAATCCAGGTGATTTAGTTCATATTTAAAATCCTGGCGCTAATCCTGATCTGATTTTAAGAAAATTTTGAGATCTCTTTTGTAAACAGAATTTTATATGATCCGTAGCGAATGTTGTTATCGAATGCAAAATATGTTAACGACTAAAGAAGGTGTCTTTTGAAATTGACCAATTAGAGAGAGGATTTCAAAACAAAGGAACGAGGGGTTAGGTTAACACGCGAGACACATTCAGATTTCCGCGAGCCATCTTAGAGTTAGGTTATAACGAATGTCTGTGTATTATTTTAAATTTTAAGCCTTAAAAGTAAGTAAAATCTTGAAGTAGCTCCTCTCTCTGTGTTAGTGCGTAATTAGGATAAAAGTGTATGTCAAGTTTAATATGTTCCAAAACAATGTGTGCAGGTAGTTGCAGGTCATACTTATGTAATTATCGTGAGAGAAAGTCGAGCATGTCGTCAATTGGCACATTTGTAACAATGAACAAACATCGAAATTGATTAGTTTCGACGTTTGTTCATTGTTCACAAAAGTGAATTACATAAGTATGACCTGCCACTACCTGCACAACTCATTAAACTTTGTATCAAAGATTGCAAATTCACATTTAATGGTCAATATTATCAACAGATTTTTGGGATGGTCATTGGTAATCCTTTGTCTCCCCTCCTCTCCAATATTTATATGGAATTTTTTGAGATAACTTACAATACATCCCGAGTTAGCATCCCATGGTTGCGGTACGTCGACGATATTTTGTGGCGTGACCTGGATGACTTTCTCATTGAATTAAATAATCGTCCCCCTACATCTAAGTTTAATTTGGAAGTGGAACAAAACAATTTATTCCCGTTTTTGGATGTTCGTGTACAAAGAGAAAGCCCAGGTTTTAAGTTTAGTATCTATCGGAAAAATTCCAACAATTTGTTCTATGCACACTTTTACTCCGGACATGACACTCCCATCAAGACAGTCATATTCTCTTCTACGTTTCTCCGTGCTCTTAGGATCGCCAGCGCAGACTACATGGATGCTGAGTTAGAAAAATCAACAATATTGGAACCGATTTGCGCTACCACCTGTTCTTGGAATCTTACCTTAACAAGGCAAAACAAACCTTCTATCGTGTGAACAATAACCTTCGCACACTTTGTCGAAGAATAACTTAGTACAGTACTCCCTTTTTTCCCCCAGCTTTTTAGGCATTGTTAATGTACTTAAACTTTTGAATATTAATTTTCATATGACAATATTGTAAAAATGTCATAATAAAGAAGAGTCCTACCAATAATTCAGGTATTATCTATAAAGTTGGTCGTAAACAATGTGACTCCTTTTACATTGGACAGACGGAAAAAGATTTCAACACACGTGTAGAACAATATGAATATTCCATTAGAACGGGACATTCGTCGAATGCTCTTTTTGTCCCTTTGTCAGAGTTGTTCCATTGTATTGATTGAAATAATGCTTCAATTTTGTTTCATTCAAGCAACTTTGTTAATAGAAACATTCTTGAGTCTGCCATTATTCAACTTACAAACAATTTCAACCTTAGCCAGGGCCCTTTTTTGCTCGATCCTGTTATTTTGAATTCTTTCAGATCAGATTTAGATAAGAAGGGCAAGGCGCTAAAACTCTGGTAACTTTCCCACGTGGATTGTATGCTCCTCTTCCAATATTCTCTGTACGAATCACATTTTTTTTGCTTTTCTTTATGAACTGCAGATACTTTCTTGATCTTGTTATTAATTTCAATATTCATGAGGATGTCATTACACGAAAGCGCTTGAGCACTATTTGGATCACTTTAACATATTGCTTCCCAGGAACCTCTCTTCAACATATTGCTTCCCAGTGTATATCACTTTAACATATTGCTTCCCAGTGTATATCACTTTAACATATTGCTTCCCAATATTTAGAATAAGGAGTACGATAAAAAATGTTGGATCACCTGAAGATCCGTCACCCTAGCCTTTTTGAGTTAGCTTTATAAGGCTAACGAACGAAAATATCACAACTTAACCTAACCAATCGTTAGGTCAACTGTACGCCCTTGACGATTGGATAGATAGATAGATAGATAGATAGAATAACCTTTATTAATAATAATAAAATAAATAATTTTTTTCAATTTACACTGACATGAATAATTGTGAAGCTCGACTATTTATTTTATTTAATTTGGCCCTTAAGCTTTAGGCTTTACTAGGCTCTTATTAAAAATAAGCAGCTAGTTGTTATAAGTTTATAATAATAAATAAATAATTAAATAAGTATTATTCATAGTTAAAACATGTATTACAATATTAAACAATATTAATGGACAATATTAAACAATATTAGTGGACATTAATCCTAGATTTTTGTTAGTATGCCATTATTAATCGGGATTTCAACTTGGTTTTAAACAAATTTATATTCACAATATTTTTTATATCGGCATGCGAGTCATTCCATAGTTTCAATCCAATGAAAATGGGTAGTTTTTGAGATGAAGACAATCTAAATTGAGGTACAACAAGCTTTGATCTAGTATTTCTGGTCTGATACGAGTGGATTTCTTGATGAGTTACAAAATATCTATTTACCCATTGCAAATTAACGATTTTGTTCTTACACTTGTAAAGAAAAATAAAATGTGCCAGTTTGGTTATATCGTTGAGCTTTAGTAGGTTTAGCTCTTTAAATAATGCACTAGAGTGATCAAGGAAATCAGCATCAGATAATAACCTTATTGCTCGTTTTTGGATGACAAAGATACCATTTAATGCGTTGTTAGGGGAGTTTCCCCAAACAAGGGTGCAGTATGTTATATAAGGAAGAACGAGAGTATGATAAAGAGTCAATAAAACTTGTTTAGGGACTACATTTCTAAGTTTAAACATTATAGCAACGCTCCTTGAAATTTTTTTCGCGATATAATTTACACGATCACTCCATTGCAAATTCTTATCTACAGGGTGTCCCGTAAGTCTGGACCCATAGGGAAAAATAATAAAATTACAAAATAGTCCAAAAATTTATTTATAATATATTTTTTATTATTTTTATTATTATTTTTATTATTTTTTTATTATGATCTTACTCCGCTGGAGTTTTATTTGTGGGGCCACTTGAAAGCCAAAGTGTACGAGGTCAAACTTCAGAACATTTTCCACCTTAAAGCACGCATTGTGGAGGCGTGTCAAGAAATTTCTGCGACTGTGATTCAGAAAGTGCTGTCGCAGTGGAGATTGCGTCTTCAACTATGTGTGCGACACAACAGCGGACACTTTGAACAGATTATGTAATAAATTTTTGGACTATTTTGTAATTTTATTATTTTTCCCTATGGGTCCAGACTTACGGGACACCCTGTAGCATACACCAAGAAATTTTGTTACAGTACACTCCTTTATGGCGATTTCATTAACATTAAGTTCATCAAGATCTACATTTCTTTTATTAGTAAAAATCATGAAATTTGTTTTACTGGTATTTAGGAAGAGTTAGGTTAGGTCGTGATATTTTCGTTAGTTAGCCTTATAAAGCTAACTAAAAAAGGCTGGGGTGACGGATCTTCAGGTGATCCAAAATGTTCGCTTTAATAAAGTAAAGGCATAAAAAGTAAATCATAACATGTTAAAATATTAGATTGAAAGTAAATTTATTAGAATTGTTGCGCTATATGGTCACACAAAGTGACCTCCCAACCTTTCTCTTTTTAACATATTGCTTCCCAGTGTTAATCACGTTAACATATTGCTTCCCAGTGTTAATCACGTTAACATATTGCTTCCCAGGAGGGATCACTTTAACATATTGCTTCCCGAATGCTTTGGGAAGCAATATGTTAAAGTGATCCCACTATTTTTTATAATAAATATATATATATATATGTATAGAAACGACGTAAGTATAGAGGAGTGTTCTGCACACGCGGAAGAGAAATAACGAACAAATGAAAAATGAGGTGACCGCCCGGGAATCGAACCCAGGATCTTCCGATTGCCGGTCAGATATGCTACCACTACACCACGGGCCTCGATCAGTCAGAAGTCGTAATTCTCCTACATAGGGCAGAAACCAATGCCTTGAGAGGGCACCCTCGCAAATCGTGAATATGTACATTTAACTGCAATGACCACGCAGTATATCAATGTATAGAAACGACGTAAGTATAGAGGAGTGTTCTGCACACGAGGAAGAAATAACGAACAAATGAAAAATGAGGTGACCGCCCAGGAATCGAACCCAGGATCTTCTGCCCTATGTAGGAGAATTACGACTTCTGATTGATCGAGGCCCGTGGTGTAGTGGTAGCATATCTGACCGGCAATCGGAAGATCCTGGTTCGATTCCCGGGCGGTTACCTCATTTTTCATTTGTTCGTTATTTCTCTTCCTCGTGTGCAGAACACTCCTCTATACTTACGTCGTTTCTATACATTAATATACTGCGTGGTCATTGCAGTTAAATGTACATATTCACGATTTGCGAGGGTGCCCTCTCAAGGCATTGGTTTCTGCCCTATGTAGGAGAATTACGACTTCTGACTGATCGAGGCCCGTGGTGTAGTGGTAGCATATCTGACCGGCAATCGGAAGATCCTGGGTTCGATTCCCGGGCGGTTACCTCATTTTTCATTTGTTCGTTATTTCTCTTCCTCGTGTGCAGAACACTCCTCTATACTTACGTCGTTTCTATACATTAATATACTGTGTGGTCATTGCAGTAATATATATATATATATATATATATATATAAAGCCACACCAAAGAAATAAGATTTTGGTAAAATTTTAGAATCCGAACACAGTTTGGAGATACATTTTCAAAACCTAACCTAACCTAACCTAATCTATTACTAAGCTATTATCACCTAATTTTACCAAATGTTCTTACCTTATACGGATCGAGTGCACACAAGAGTTACCTCTTCTAGAAATGCTTTAAACGTATATAATTATACACTTTGGACAACCTAGCATAGTGTAGGCCCAGATACTCAATAGTCAAAAGCCTACCTAAGCCTACATGCTAGCTTCTATGCGCTGTGCGTAATGCTTTCCATTACTATTCTTAATTTTGTCTAGTTCTTAGGAAACTGTTGAATGTATTTTAATATTTAATACATTATTAAGGCCTAAATAATCCTGTAGACTTTAGATTAATTGGGTATCTAGGCCCACACTACGCATGGTTGTCCTAATTAGAGACCTACAACACTCACGCCAAATAGATCGAGTCATATTTTTCACCATTTTTATGTACTGTGCACGTACTTCCCTTCCCACAGTTTAACCCTCAACAGGTAGGATAAAATATTTATATCATAAGTGGTAGGGTGGGTCAAAATATTAAACAAATTTTAACTTTCAGTTATATCAGAATATCTTGTTCATGTGGCAGGAAATGCAAATAAAAGACCCAAATCGTTTCGTTTGTATTTGGATACAAATGTGATAATTGTTAAGTACAAATTTTTTTAAATATTCCATTTAATATATATATAATATTGGAAAAACAACGGCAAAGAGAAAAATTACATTACAAAGACTTATCTTTAGAATAGGGTGGGGAAAGAATGACTCACGAACGCCAAAAAAAAAATAAATAGATTACAACAGTAAGAAAGAGAACTGCCACAGCACATAGCTTATTTGGAATATCGACTTGAAAAATCGACGCGGGTCATTCTGACCCCACCCTACCTGTTGAGGGTTAAATCACTCTTCGTTGTTCTTAAATTGTAAGTACGCAAGCAGTTCATACTCGTCCTCCAAGAATTTGTACAAGTCGTTTAATATTGAGACAAACACGAACCCAAGTCTAATTATGTTTGTCTGAAATTTTGTAATATAAGAATTATGTAATATAATATTATGTAACATAGGAACACAAGTCTAATTATGCTTGTCTGAAAGTATGTAATACAGGAATTATATAATATAATACTATGCAATATAGGAAATGAATGACGTATGCGCGCATCTCTGTAATTAAAAGAAATATCTATGACGTCATTAAATCAGTCGCATCGTAAGTGTGGGCGGAGCATCACCGACTCTGTCTGTGACTCTTGTCTGAATAGTGAAGTTTTTCCAAAAGTTAAGTAGCTAAAGTGTATTATCATAATTAATTTTTTTTTCTAGGCTTTAATTTTGTTTTTTGTTACAAAAGTGAAAAATCTAAATACTTTAGTCCTGTAAATAACATTTTTTTAAGTATAGCTAAGGTAAAATCTAGTATAGTTTGGAAATATTTTGAAAACGAGCTCCAGCAGAGCGTGTTGTAGCCAGAGTTGTCAATTTAGCGATTTTGTCGCTAAATCTAGCGACTTCTTATGCTTCTTAGCGACCGTTTTTAAGGATTTAGCGACCAGCGACATTTTAGCGATTTTTCTAAAAATTTGGAGACAAATTTAGCGACTTTAAGAGTTGTAGGGAAAGTCTTCTATACTGGCCTATATAAAGGGTGGCCAGTGGCAACCAGAGTTGCCAGATTGGGCGACAAATCGCAAATTTGGCTAATTTTTACTCTCTTGTGCAACTGATATTTGTCTTTGGGCAACACGGCTACCTTTGGACTACTTGAGATTATTTTCAGGCGATTTCATTACAAAAAAAATTGAAAAAAATGCGATGTAATTTAGTTTAATTTGCGTACACGAAAACCATGTTATTTCCCTAAAATATATAACTTTTTTAATTTACTAAACACTCGAATGTTAATTATGAAATTTTATTTTGATTACTTATTGTTAACAGATTGAAACAGAAACACGACCATCGAACTATAATGAATTATGGAAAATTAGGATAAAAGAAGGTTAGTTATCTTTTTTTACGATTTCGTTTAGTTATATGTAGTTTTATCTTCAGCTACTTTTTACGGGCAAACTTTTTTAATTTAGCGACTTTTTAGCGACTTTTCTGGGTGCTTTTAGCGACATTTATAATTTTGAGTTGGCAAACCTGGTTGTAGCGTGCAAACTATGCAAAAAAAAAATGTCTCATAGGGGAGGAGGCACATTAACTATCTTCAGTCACGTAGAAAGATTGCATAAAGCAAAGTATGGATGCGTCTCTTCAAAAAGAAAGAAAATTAATTAAAGAACAGCATGAACTAGTTAAATTAACTACTTCTACTTCTTTATTAGCTTACTAAAGCAACAGTTTAAGATCGTTACGATTCTACCATGAGCATAAAAGGAAGGGGATGATAAGAGATTTCATATTTTATAATCGGCCCTAAAGTCTTCATGTTATGGGGACATGAATGAGCACCGTTTAACGGCAATTGATGCAGACACAAGTGACATGTTAGCATTGTATAACTGTAGAAAAAAGCTAAACTATCCCTATGATTTAAGCTTTACAACAGATACAGTGCCCGCGAAAAGTATCCGATCACCCTTGAAATTTGTATTTTTTACATAAAAAACAATGTTTAAATGTATACTAACCTTATATTAGTATTTTGTCATCTGTCCTTTGGTTTGGATGACTTGTTCTAGACGTTTTGGCATGGATTTAATCAAGTTTTGACAAACTTCCACTGATATTTCCTTGCACCATACCTTTTTGATGGCCTCTTGTAATTTTTCGACTGAGCCAGTGTCGTGGCATTCAACCTTATTTTTTATTATTAGCCACAGATTTTCTATCGGATTGAGATCTGGACTATTACCAGGCCAATCCAAAATATCAAATTTATTGTCAGTAATCCATTTTGTCACTATTTTGGCCCTGTGACATGGTGCACCATCATGCATGTATGTTTTTGTCCTTTGGATTGCCATTGCCATTGGAAGTTTATCCTGTAGCATTGCTAAATACCGTGCACCATTCATAGTTGTGTTCTTCGGAAGAAAATATAAGTTTCCACGCCCATAGTAACCGAAACAACCCCAAACCATCACACTTGGAGGGTGTTTCATTGTCTTTAGGGTGTATTTAGGGTCCATCCTATTTGAGCCAATAGGCCGGCGAACCTTTTTTGGACAACTTCTGAATGTCAAAAATGTCGACTCATCGCTAAATAAAACCTTCTTCCAGTCATCAACAGTCCAATGAATGTATTTTTTACAAAATGCGACACGTTTTTTACGCATTTTTTCATTAATGAACGGTTTCTTAGCAGCATGGCGAGATGGTAATCCGAGTTCTTTTTGGAGCCGCTCCTGGATAGTTCGTTCAGAAACACCAGATAACAAATTATTCATATTAAATTTTATTTCTTTCGCAGTTATTGTTGGGTTTTTCAATACTAAACGTTTCATAAGTTTGTCTGTTCGCGAATTTGTTTTTCTCGGTCTGCCAGATCGTTTTTTAGGGACTGGCGTGGTTAGGCCACCATTGTTCTTAGCCCGTGAAACCCATAAATTAACGGTACTTTGGGATATGTTTAATTCCTTAGCTATCTGTCTCTGTGATTTCCCACATGCTTGCAAAGCAACAATAGCACCTCGACAATCACTCTTAAGTTGTTTTTTAGCACACATTATATATAAATTTTATTTACACCACTTTCTGTAAAAAAAAAAAATATCAAGAAATTTACACAAACAGTGAAATCTGACAAATTTGAGACACAGCCACCCGCAACGAAGGCTACCAGAACACTAATTTGAGAATGCGTTGGATAGCTCTCATATCAGCGAGCAACCTCAAAGTTACCAGATGTCGCTAGAACAAATAGAAAGTGAATTACGTGTCTCTGAATATCAAGGGAAAATATTGTATTTTCTTGAGTGATCGGATACTTTTCGCGGGCACTGTATATCGAATGAGTTAACTGGTACTTCTGTCCCTATTGTCATCTTGATCGAAAATAATGAAAGGGAAAAATAATGTATATTTTACTCGCAAAACAACTGAAGAAAAGCATACAGGAGAATATCTTTCGAAATGTTCTATCAATATGTCAGAAACGTAGAATATCGAAAGATCGAGGGTACATCTCGTTTTGAGAGATCCAGGGTCCAACATTAAGTCTCCTATTAATATAAAAAAAATTAAGAGTACTGATTGTGCAATAAATAAAATTCAACTAGTTATAATAAAAACTTTAAATAAGTTCAAAAACCAATTAAAAACTTTGTAGGAAACGTAAGAAGAAGGGTTTATAGCCTCATTATTACACCGATTGCAGGGAGAAGCAACTAAACTGAAAAATATTCAAGGGAAATTAAATATGCCTAAATATTACTCAGAACCTTAACAATAACACAAAAATATTTTTAATGAATCCTTCATAACAATAAAAGAAACATGCTTAAAATTCCAAAAGATTCTTGGACGAGCAATAAATTATCAGGTTTCAAACGTTTATACAGACTAGACTGTTGTTGTTGTTAGTTAGCCGATCAGCCCACCCTGATCGAGCAAGCCGGCGGCACGCAGGTAACCGATTGCCCTCTCCGGAGTGGACCAGAGGTTCAGCGCACTAGTGATGTTGTGTTGTGTTCTATGTTATAATGTTTCAGACCAACAAAGACCCTAGGATCCACTCATGGCTGGTCTACCTAACTGTGTTCGTAATTGTGTATTGTGCATGTCCTCCGTGGTGGCGGAGAGGACCTACAATTTTAAGTGGGTTCCGAACCACAACGCCTTAATTTTACTGCCTTAAATTATACCCAATCTGTCAACATATGCATCTAATCGATTTTTAGACATGTTTATAGACGTGCTACTAATTACTTCTACCGGCAAACTATTCCAGTTTTTGGCAACTACTGTCTCGAACCTTCTACTTGTCAACTTACACCCGTTATTTCTAGTCCTACTATAGTGAGATATTTCGAGAAAGCTATCTCTATCTACGTTATCGAACCCATTTATAATTTTAAAAACCTGGATTAGATCACCCCTTAGCCTCCTAGTCTCGAGTGTAGTCAATTTTAACTCCTTAAGCCTATCCTCGTACGACTTTGACCTAAGCGACGGAATCATCTTAGTTGCTCGTCTTTGAACTCTTTCGATTTTGTCTATATCTTTTAGATATGCGGATTCCAAAATTGGATCGCGTAGTCCAAATGGGGTTTAACTAATGATTTGTAAGAGGAACAATAATATCACGCGATCTGTACTAAAAATTCCGAACTATAAAACCTAGCACTTTCTTCGCTTTATTGACCGCTGCTGTACTTTGTTTCGCTACTTTTAAATCACCAGTGACTATAACTCCTAAATCTTTTTCCTGCTCTACGCTTGCTAACTCCTTCCCTGACATACTATACGCAAAATTACCGTTACGCGAACCTATATGTAAAGTTTTGCACTTATCGACGTTAAATCTCATTTGCCATGTGACTGACCAATCAACGATTTTATTCAGATCTTCCTGGATTTTACCTCTATCTTCGTCATTAATCGTTCTACCACCCAACTTTGTATCATCCGCAAACTTTGAAACTGTACTGACTAGGCCGACATCTAAATCGTTAATATATATATAAGAAAAAGCAAGGGGCCCAATACAGAACCCTGAGGAATACCGCTCGCTACATTAGCCCAAGACGACCCCGCTCCATCAACGACCACCCTCTGTTTCCTACCTCGCAACCACTCTTCTATCCAATTTATTACTACACCCATGATTCCATGAGCCTTAGTTTTTTCAATGAATCTTTTGTGCGGTACGGTGTCAAACGCTTTTTGAAAATCTAAATACACTACATCAACCGCCTGATGACTATCGTAAACTTCAACCACGCTTTGAAAAAATTCTAAAAGATTAGCTAAGCAAGATTTGTTTCGCCTAAAACCGTGCTGCGTATTTCTAACCAAGTTATGCAATTCTAAGTGTTCGACTATACGATCCCTAATTACTGATTCCAGTAGCTTACCTACAACAGACGTTAAACTGATTGGCCTATAATTTCCCGCCGCACCTTTATCGCCTTCTTAAAGATAGGTGTTACATTTGCTAACTTGAAATTATCTGGTACGCACCCCTCAGAAATAGACGCATTAAAAATCCTTGTTAGCAGCACAACAATGCTATCTTTTAATTCTTTTAGTTGTATGGGATATATGGAATCCGGCCCCGGTGATTTACGTATTTTCATGTTATCAATATACCACATTACCTCCCTTTCACTAATCACAATATTATCCAAAATATTACCATTATCAAAAAGTATTATGTCTATGACGGTAGGGATATTCGTTACATCTTCTATAGTAAAAACTGACGTAAAGAATTCGTTTAGCAAGGTAGCCATTTCCTTGTTTTCAGAAACTAGATCTCCGTTTACATTTTTCAACGGCCCCAAGACACTTTTTACTGGATTTCTATTGTTGACGACTTGTATTGAGAGAATCGCTTGGGGTTTCTTTACCGTCACGAGCTATGGAGATTTCAAATTCGCGCTTGGACTTTTTTATTACACTTTTCGCTTCACGCCTTAGAGATATGTAGTTGTTTCGTAACCACAAATTGTCTTTATCGCACTTATGTAGCCTATAAGCCCTATCTCTACTCTTTATAATGTCTCCTACTCTAGAAGTAAACCACAAGGGCTTGTTGTTTACTTTCGCACGCTTAATTTTGTACGGTACACATTCCTCATTTATAGTCCTAAATACTGTTTCAAACGACTCCCACATTAGTTTTGCGTTGGAACTCCTCATTACGTTTTCCCAATTGACGTGTGACAATTCATTTCTAAATTTACAAAAGTCTGCGTGCTGGAAGTGAGGAATTTTAGTCGAGTTAGCTGGTTTCGAGTGACTTATTGAGAGGACAAACTCTACCATATTGTGATCGCTATTGCTTAACGGTTCTATTACTTGAAGATCCATGATTAGCCTATCATCCGTAGTTATTACTAAATCTAAAATACGGTCCAACCTCGTAGGTTCCCCAACCTTTTGAATAAGAAAGTTATCCTCGAGAAAATTAACTAAATGATTACCTCCCGCGTCTCCCTGCATTGTATCGTAATTCACGTTGGCGCAATTAAAGTCACCCATAACTAAGGCCTGCTCACTACCTATTATTCTCTTTAGTTCACGATATAACGCTTCGTCCGTATCAGCTGTTTGATTAGGGGGCCTATATATAACCGCAACAACAAGTTTGAAATCGTTCAATTTAAGTTCTGCTATAGTCGAAGCTATCGGTTCTGGAATTGTGTGCTTTACTGCTATAACGTTCGCAATATTATCTTTGATATACAGTACAACATAAGACCGCCTCCTCGCCTACCTAGTCTGTTTTTAACAAAAAGTCTATAACCTCTAATTTGATACTCCCCGACAAAGTCACGTGTTTCATTGCTCAGAATGAGCAATTCGTTTATTTTATTTCGTAGGCTACGAGCATTTAAGGATAGAACCTTCAAATTGTTTGTAATTGCGACACCTTCGCGAGTGCAGGGGAAATTTGAGGAAATTACGCCGGGACCGTTCGAGTTACGGCAGCCTGAAAAGAAGAGACAGTATTATGAAATAGTCTTCCTAAACGCGCAGCCCCAACGTCATTAAGATTAAGTCCATCTCCAAGGAACAAGTCCCTCCTGCCGTAGAAACTGTTCCAAAAATTCGCAAAATGCACTCCTTCCTGTTGGCGAAGAGACTTTAGGTTATTGTTGATATAGGTCGCCTTGCTGTAGAAATCGCTACGTTGGATAATTCGAGGAAGTATACCTGTTAAAACAATCTTATTAGTTTTTTCCTTTAGTCGCTCTAGTAAGTCCCTGTACCTAGCCAGCAGCTCTTCCGATCTAGAATTTAAAACGTTATTAGTACCGACACGAATAACATAAGTTGTGTCCTCAGAGGTTCCATTTGTAAAATGGTCAACACTATTAGTTATATCCTCCACCCTTGCACCAGGGTAGCAGTAACGGCGCCTACGACGAGGGTTTCTCCCACAGAATTCCTCGAGCTGCCCTCGAACAATGGAATCGCCAACGAGTCGTATTTCCGGTTCATCAGCATCTTCGAAACCTAAAACAGAAAACTTATTGTTTGTTATTACTGGTAGACAAGTCTTAGGTTTTCTCAATGAGGCTCCATTACGCACTCGAACGAAGGGTTGGGAACTAGGGGAAGAGAGAGGGCTATTAGTACTATTTATATTATTAGTAGAAACTGAGGCAGGAGGGGTCGTAACTGGAGTCTCAAGGGATTCTAATTTTGCCGTCAGGAGCATCACCCTTTCTTCAAGCCTCACTCTGGCCTCCCTCTCACGTTCTAACTCGTTTCTCAGCACTTCCATGCTTCAGCACTACCTGCAAACTAACTGTTAATTATTATTAGCCATTGTAAACACGGAAGCGGTAAATTTCCCTTTACAGCGACTGCAAGTACTTGACGGAGGTGCCATGCTATTAATTAATTAGAGCGGTACAGTCTGTCATAATGTGTTCAATTGTTTGTGGTGTGTCCTGGCACAGGTGGCAGGTGTCGTCTGTGGAGTTGTCTAGTCTGTGTTTATATGTCTGTAAATTGGGGTGATGTCCTCATCGGAATCCTACTAAGTTAACTCGATCCGATCTGCTCAGGCTGATCTCTGCCCTGTCAATGGGTGGCGGCTTCGCACCTAGGACCACATTCGGACCGAGTCGTGTCAGTGCTTTGTGAGTTAGGTGTGTGTGTATGCGTTTTCTGTACTGTGTGATGTCTGTGGGGCGTGGTATGGAGTGGAGTATTTGGTTATAATGTCTCTCTGGTGTTACCTTAATGGTGCGAGGTGTTGGTGCATGATTGTACATGTAGTGGCAAGGGTGTTGTAGGTTAGTTGTCGCTGCTGCCATGAATTGTGTTCCCCTCATGTCTAAATGTTCCCTAACTTTCAGTATTTTTGACTCTGTGTGCAGGTGTTCTATTGGTGTTGTTTGAGTACATCCTGTAATGATACAAAGTGCGTTGTTTTGTATTGTCTGTAAGGTGTTTATGTGGGTGTGTGTTTGAGATAATGGGTGCCCAGCATGGGCTAGCATAGTCCATAACTGAGCGAATATATTGTTTGTATATGAGTGATGGTGTTTCCTCCTAGTGTCCAAAGTTTGTGCCTGTAAGTACCCTAAGCGTGTTAAGTCTTGACGTACATTTGTTTTTAATGCCTGAATGTGGTTTGCAAAAGATAATGATGTGTTGTATGTGACCACAAGTATTTTGGTTCTGTGAGTGTGTGGAATGTTGGTGTTGTTTAGTGTAAGCTGTGGAGTTATCTAGTGTTCTTTTGTTTGCTTGTTAGCAAGGTGATGGTTGATTTTGTGGGCGCTACTTTGAGTCTATTGTGTGTGAGCCAGTCTTGTATACTGTTTATGTATGTTTGTAGGTTATTTGTAGCGGTGTCAATGTTGTTGTGGGCAGAGATGGGCAATAAATACATTGAATGTATTTAAATACTAAATACTAAATACATGGGAGAAATGTATTTAAATACTAAATACTAAATACATTTTACGAATGTATTTAGATACTAAATACAAAATACATCAATTGTATTTAAATACATTTGTAAATACATTTTAAATACATACAAATTTGCTTGTTGAAGCCATAACACGCACACGATAAAGAAATCAACCGCTTTCGACTAAGAGTGGCACACAACTGATTGAACTGACACGTTGAAACATGAACCATGCTGTACTACACTGTCGACGCGTTGTACTGTGCTAGTACAGAACGTGTATTAAACCAGTAAAAGTATTTACATTTTTATATTTTGAGTATTTAAATACATTGTATTTAAATACTCATTAAAGTATTTAATTACTATATTTAAATACATGAAAAACAATGTATTTATAAATACAGTTCTAAATACACAAATGTATTTAAATACGTATTTAAATACAAATGTATTTAAATATTGCCCAGCTCTGGTTGTGGGTGGATGTTAGAGTGATGTCATCTGCATATGTTGATAAGGTAAGCTTGTTATCTATGGGTGTTGGAATGTCATGCATGTATAAGTTGAACAGTGTTGGTGAGAGAACAGAGCCTTGAGGGACCCCGTTCGGAAAAAGCTTGTTTTTGGATGACTTGCCATTAAATGTGACATGTGAGTATCTTCCCGAAAGATAGTTGCTCAGCCACCTTTTGGTGTTATTGTGCATGTTTGTGTTGAGTATTTTTTTTATGAGAGGGAAGCGTGGGATAGCATCAAATGCTTTACTAATATCTATTGTTGCAAATAGTGTACGTTGAGCTGGTCGTCTGGAGTTGATACCATCCATGATGTGCTGCGTGAGGTCAGTGAGTAATGTCGTGGTTGAGTGGTGAGGTCTGAATCCATGTTGAGTAGGCGATAGTGGTATGTGTGGGTTGGTGATTTGTAAGATTAGTCTTTCTGTTACTTTGGAACGTGTGCATAGTAAAGTAATGGGTCTATAGGAAGCTGATTGTGTTGGATTTTTGTTTGGTTGGTTTGAGTAGTATAATAATTTTACCTTGTTTCCATAGGTTAGGAATAATAGTGTTGGTATGAATATGTGCTGATGTTTGTGAGAGCTAGTATTCCCTGTGGGCCCAAGTGTTTAAGGTGTATGTCAGATATGTTGTCTGGTCCAGTAGCCTTCGAATTCTTAATGTTTTTGATGATCTTGGTGGTCTGGTCTGTATTGAAGGGTGTAATGGTCGTGTCGAGTCTGTAGGTTTTCTTGTGTGTGGCTGTTTGTCTGTCTGCGTGTTTCTGGTTGTTGTCTCTGTTTAAGTGACTTATCTTTGCGTAGTGATTAACTAGAATGTTAGCTTGTTGTGTATATGTTGGGATATTATTTTGGCTGCGACAGATAGCCGCTTGTGAGGTGTGAATGCCGCTGTTAGAGTGGGTAATGCTGTTTATAGTCTTTTATAGCCTGGATGTATCTGTGGAGTAGTTTAGTGTTGTTATGAATTCCCTAAATGTTTCTCTTTTTCTTTAAGTTTGTTGTTTATTTCTATGTTGAGCTGTCGTATCTGCTGTTTTATGGCTTCTGTGTGTGGTATTTGTGTGTTATGTTTGAGTTTGTTACGTTGCCTTATGAGGTGGGCTATTTCTCCAGTGTAATTTGGGTTGTATTTCCTTATGTTGCCCTTGGGTATGATTTGTTTGCATTATTGATGAGCTGATTAAATGTCTTGAGTGTTGTATTGATGTTTATGATGGGTGTGCTGTTTAATGTGGTGAATTGTTCCTCATTCTGTATTTTGAACTGTTCCCAATCAGCTTTCTTGTAATTTCTGTAAGTGTGCCTAAGGCTGTTGGGTCAGAGTGTAGAACGTGTTGTAATGATGATGGGCAGGTGGTCTGATGACAGTTGTTTTTCTGTTCTCCAGTGTGTATGTGTTGCTAGTGAGGGGGAACAGAACGTTATGTCTGGGGAGGAGTTTGAATATCCTGCTTGATGTGGTATGTGTGTATGTTCTTCTGTATTGTTAAGAATGAAGAGGCTGTTTAGTTGTGCGGCTATGTTGGCGCCTCTGGTGTTGCTTTGGTTGTGCAGGTACCAACTAGTGTCTTTAGCGTTGAAGTCTCCTCCTAAGATGACATTAGTGAGAGAAGCCAGATTGTGTAACTGTGGATTGTAATTGGCTGGCACCTTAGGTGAACTATCTGGTAGGATGTAAATGTTGATGACCGTGGTGTTGTGTTTTGCGCGTGTTTTAATATTAACTGCCTGTATTTCTATCGTGTTATCTGCTTGAATTGTGTTTGTAATGTTTTGGGTGGCATCAGTGTAGCTAATGCTCTTACGTATGTAAGTGATGAGCCCCCCCCCCCAGTACGATCTTGACGGATCGTTGTGAAGTCAGGGATGGTGGGTGTTTTGTGTGTGCGTTTGCCACCAGCGCATTGATGTTTCCGTTTGACGTCGCCTCTTCTTCGCGTTGACGTGTCCCATGCTGGAGGATACAGCCACCGTTAGAAGCTTCCTCGTCAGCTGCTAACTCTTGGTTTTAATACTGTGTGTAGATTCAGTTATTACTGTGAATCTATTAAAAGAACATTTAACTAGACTGTTAAATGGTTAAGTGTATCCTAATTAGGCTGACCATATTTCCTCGAGACAAAAACGGGACATTGGGATGGCAAAAAAGGGACGGGGTTATGTAATATTCTGTATTCATGAAAAAGTAAGTACATAAACCGGGACAAAATTGACATTTTTATTAAAACGACGGGACGGCCAGGAAATATAAAACAAACGGTACTGTCCCGTTCAAAACGGTACGTATGGTCAGCCTAATCCTAATATTACTTTCTCATCATCCAATTCTAAGCAATAAATTTCAATAAATCTGAAAGTGAAAAAGAACTCACAAACTCGAATTGCGAAAAACCAACAGTTCGTTGAATGAGTAAAGTCGTGATTGGTTGATACTAGTCAATCATGTTTGTTTTCTTCAAACGTTTAAGATCGTTACGATTCTACCATGAACATAAAAGGAAGGGGATAAGAGATTTCATATTTTATAATCGGCCCCTAAAGCTTTTCGCCGATATTAATCGGAAGGTATTTTAAATTGTCTTTAAGATTTAGTATAATTTCATTGCACTGATGAAATAAGAGTACAAGTTGGTATAAATATTCTTCCAGTGATGATGCGAAATTAATTCCCATTTACGCAATGCTTTATCAGTCGTATTCTGTTATCAAAATATATTTGAGCCAATGAAAGGACTAAATGAATTTATAAAATAAATAAAATTTGTAATTTTACAACCATTGTTGTTACAATAAATATCGGTTTTTCCAATTAGTTTGGTTTTCTGAGTCAAAAAAGTCTATTTCTCAAATGGTCATTTCTGAATTTTTACAATACAATTTTAGTATTATTGCGAATATATTCAAATTCACTTTATATCCAACGAAATCGATGTAGAATATAAAAATGAAATTCTTTTTCCCAATTGTTACAGTTACTTATAAAGTGAAGCAACAATCACGGGAGGGACATTCAGAAAAACATTAAACATTTGAAGACTGATCTGGGAGTTAACTGATATACTGTAATATGCAGTGTAAATGTAATGTCGCAGAGGAGATATTTGGGAATTCATGAAAAAGTAACATTTTTGCCTTACTTATTCTTTAGAATAAAAAAATATTATTATATATATATAACTTGGTTAATTTGGTTTGGCTTCCGCCCGAATTGTTCATTCTGACGAAGGTCAAACTTGTTGCTTCACCTTTGACTTACAGCTTAACGTGGAATCTGAACCACGACCCACCACGGGTGGTTAGAAATTACAAAGTCCTTGCCCAGACTCGATCTCACGACCTCCTGATCAGTAGCAGCCCAGCTTCTTAACCACTACGTTACCCAGGGTTCCCATTTATCTACCAACCAATTTTTATTGTGTGGAAGGAAGAACAGCTGAGTTAGCTGCGAGCCGCCTGCCGTCACCAGGAAATCGAACCCGGGGCCGATGGATTCGTAGTCAGCGATGCTAACCACTACACCACCGAGGTGTACAGTATATACAGTATACAGTATATTCAGAGGATGATAATAATGATGATGTATGTTCGTTTATGTGTACACGCCCAAACGGCTATGGTAGTCTGCGTCAAATTTAATATACACATTAATGGAAAGCTAGGTAAGATTTTAGTAGCACAATTGCCCCCCCTCAGACCCACCCCTGGGCGTAGGACTGGGAAGGGGGGCCCTTATGTTCGTTTATACACCCCTGACGGCTAGGGTAATCTGCTGCCAAATTTAGTATACACATTAAGGGAGAACCAGGGAAGGTTTCAGCAATACACTCGCCCATGCCAGTCTTCCCCTTGGTTGTGCTTTCGGTTTTTTTGCTGTCGAAGGCGCATCAAGCACTCTAGTGTGTGTATATATATATATATATATATATATAGAGAGAGAGAGAGAGAGAGAGAGAGAGATTATATAAGACCGCAATAACTAGAATTTTTATGAAAAATGAAAAACCCGCAAGAAAATATAAAGTGGAGAAGAAAGAAAATATAAAATTCGGATCTTATTTTAGATTTTGTTGCAGGTTTTGTTTTTAATTTATATATATATATATATATATAAACCACTATTCTAACATTCTTAACAGTGTGAGTAGGGATAATCTTAAGATAGATTGCAGCGAAACGATTGTGGGGGGGAGAAGGGAAAATACTTTGATATCATTTTCTGAAGTAAAGAGGTTAATTAAAGAGTTAAAGACTGCGTCAGGGGTAGATGACTTATCGAATGAGCACTTAAAATATGGAAATGACGTAGTATGTCTGCATATATCATTGCTCCTATCAGCCATGCTGGCTCATAGCTATATCCCTGCAGGGTTCATGAGGGTATATATCTTGCCCCTGGTCAAAAATAAGTACGAAGACATTCTGTCCAGCAATAATTACAGGCCTATTGCTGTCGCTTCCTGCTTCTCGAAACTACTAGAAAAACTCTTGTTACTCCGATTAAATGATTTCCTATGGACATCTAATCAGTTTGGCTTTAAAAGGTCCCACTCAATTGACCTGTGTATCTATGTACTTAAAGAAACAATATCTAAATACATTGACAGTAATTCAACTATTTATAGCTGTTTCCTAGATATAAGTATGGCATATGATGGGGTGAACCACAATATTTTATTTGCAAAACTAGAAGACAGGAAGGTTCCCATGTACAGTACATATTAAATTTATTGAAATTTTGGTATTCCCACCAATCTTTCACTGTTAGGTGGGGCAATGTACTATCCGAGTGTTTTGGCTCCTCTTGCGGGGTGAGACAAGGCTCCTTGCTCTCCCCTATGCTGTTTAATGCGTATATCGACGGATTAATTGCTTCACTTAATGAGACAACAGTGGGATGTTGTATAGATAGCACAAGGATAAATAACTTAGTTCATGCCGATGATATGGTGTAATAACTTAATAAGTCCCTCTATTAAAGGTCTGGATCGACTACTAAAAGCCGGCGAAGTGCATTCGCAGAAACATGATATTCTTTTTAATGTTACAAAAACTAAAGTTATGGAATTTTATCCTAAAAGCTGTAATCAGCCAGCTGATATAAGGTTTAAAATGAATGGTGAAGTAATTGAGGAAGTACAAGAGTTTAAGTATTTGGGTCAAACTATTACCAGCTCCTTGAGTGATGACTCGGCTATAAGAAAACAATCTCGAAGCCTGTGTGCTAAAGCGAATATGACCATAAGGAACTTTCGATTCTGTACAAGTGAAGCTAAAGACACTCTCTTTCGTACGTTCTGCAGTAATATATACGGACAGCGACTGTGGGTGAATTATAAAAAAGGTTCTGGCAGAACTCTAAATTTGCTGTACAACAGCTCTTTTAGACTCTTACATAAATTACCCCCGAGATGCTCAGCTTCGCAAATGTTTGCCACCCGCAATGTCCCGAGCTTCCAGGAGGTAACAAGACGTACTCAACACAGTCTACTCTAATGCAAAGAATTAAAAAATCAACCAACCCGATCATCCAAGCTATCCATGAATCCTGCCATTTATCCTCTAAGGCAGGGGTTCCCAAGCATTTTCCAGTGCGACCCCTTCTAGTGCTGTTGCCTATCCAGTGCGACCCCAAGTCATTACGAAGAACAAGTATATATATATATATATATAATTTTATCTAGTGAGGAAGAATCTTAAAATAAATAGAGACATATTTTTATACGTATTTATTTAACTGTAAAAACAAATAAGGAAATGTATTACATAACTCAAGAGTGTAAAAGTAAACATTGTCAGAAACTATTTACAACTCTCTCATGTTTAATATGTAATATAAAACAACATATCAATCAATATTCTAAGTTCCTACTCTATCATATGTCTGATATGCTATAACAGTGGCATATTTCATATCTGACATGTGTACATTATGATTTGATTAATTTTTTGTACCTGGGGGTATATGAGGTTAAGGAACATAGCATACAATTTTCTAAGTTGATGTTTGAAATACGGTTACGGTACTCATTTTTAATAAATACCATTGGCGAGAAAGCTGCCTCACAGATATAGGTGGTTCCAAATTGTACCAGAACTTTGATAGCTCGATTTTTAACAGTCGAATGTCTCTCTGGTAAAGTAATCCAGAACTTTTCTACGTCATCATAGATATCAAAATTCACCCTTGCCTCATTGTCAGCCTGTAATTCTGCTATTTCTAGTGCAAAAGAGCCACACTGTTTTGCATCTGTCTTCAACGGAAACTGAACAAAATCATACGACTCAGTAAGCAACTCAGGGAATCTATCATGGAAATTTGCTGCCAGTTTCTGCAAATATTCCAGTAAATCCTGTTTCTCCTCAGTGAGGTCCAGTGTTTCATCAAAGTCCAAATCCATCGTAGCTGTAAATTCCAAGTAGTGAGGGAAAAGACAGAAACTGTCAGCTTCAGCTTGTTCTCTAAGTATCTGCAACTTGCTGACAAAAGCCTTTATAGCAGACTGGAGATCAAACACCCATTTACCTTTCCCCTGAAGTTCAGTATTAAGTTTATTAACATGCTCAAATGTCTGTAAGAAGTGCAAGACGAGCAAGGAAGTGGGGGTCATGGAAATAATGAGCATTCTTATGACCCTGATCTTGTAGGAACGATGCCAGTTCACTGCGAAGAAGGAAAACTCTTTTCAGGGTTTTCCCCCGAGAAAGCCATCTGACAGCAGTATGCATTAGCAGTGTCTGATGTTCACTATTTTCAGCAATGCACAACTGCTTGAACATGCGGGAATTCAGATCTCTCGCCTTGACGTGGTTGACAGTTGTAATGACTACTTGCATCACGTCAGAGAAGCTCAGAGACATGTCTTTTGATGACAAGCTCTGTCGATGGATGATGCAGTGATTTATTTTGATGTGAGGATGCATTCTTGATAGTATTCCACGCAATCCTATATTCTTTCCCATCATTGATGGGGCACCATCCATGCTACATTCGCATACTTTACTCCAGTTCAAGTTGTTTTCTGTGAAGAACTTGTTTATAGCATTAAAAATATCTTCGCCTCTTGTGGTGGTTTCAAGTGAAATGCACACAAGCAGCTCTTCAGCTACCACGAATTCCTTGATAAACCTACCGAAGGCCAGAAGCTGGGGCTGTGATGTGATATCCGTTGACTCATCCACTGCCAATGCTGTCCATGGGGAATTTCTGAAGTCTTCTAAAATTTGCTCCTTCAGGTCCACTGCAATACACTGGATGCGTCGTGTCATTGTGTTATTGCTCAAAGTAACATCATCAGCAGCTTGACTAATTTTCTTGGCAAATGGTTCTCCTTCAAATATTTCACTAAAAATTCTTAACGACTGTTTTATAACCGTTTCACCCTCCACGAATGGACGTTTTTCCCGAGCAATGAGGAAAGCCGTCTTGTATGAGAAGATTTCCATCTTCTCTTTCTGAGTAAGAGCTTTGGTAAGAACAGACTGAGATTTTGTCAAATGGTTGTAACGCTGTTGAAAAATTCGTCTTCGAGCCTCTTCTGGCAGTAAAGCAATGTTGGCATGAGTATCCAAGTGTCTCTGCAGCTTATTTGGTTTCAAGGATTCGGCAGCGATTTCCTTCGAACACAACACAAATCCCTCTACCAGCGACGTCAGCTATTCCATATTTGTCCAGAAATGATGAATTGACTGAGCGTTTTCTCTTCTTGTTGGGCGGCTCTGATGACTTTTGCAAAAACTTGTCCATTACGCCTGTAATATAAAGATACATATTAAACACAGAATTACTAAACAATTATCCACATGCTTTGAAAACTCAAAATTATAAGACTGTTCACGACAATAAAACAAATAACAAAACATTGATTTTCAGTGTACTGAGAGAGAGAAAAAATTACAAATCAGTAAAATCGTAAAGCATCAGTTTATAAATATTGTAAGATCACTGAATTATAAAACAGTCACAAAACATCAGTTATAAATATGTTGTAAAGAACACAGAATTATTAAACATAGTCAGAAAACATCAGTTATAATGTTATATCAAGTTGTAAGCACACAGAATTATTAAACATAGTCACAATTTCACAAAACATCAGTTATCAACATGTTGTAAACACACAGAATTATTAAACATAGTCAGAAAACATCAGTTATCAAGATGATGTAAGCACACAAAATTATTAAACATAGTCAGAAAACATCAGTTATCAACATGTTGTAAGCACACAGAATTATTAAACATAGTCACAAAACATCAGTTATCATAAACAAAAATCACAAAACATTAATAATCCAAACACATACAGAATTACAATTGCATACCAATAAAATTATTAAACAAAACCACCAACCATTAATTATTATAAGTGCGTTCTAAGAGCACACAAAATTCCAATCCAATGATTAAATTGCACGATAATATAATAATTAGAATCACAAACCAATAATTAACATTTAGTAGTGCATGATAAAACACAAGATCATAATATGTGGTAGCACAGATTGCAATTGAAAGCAGTAATTATGAATTTGAAATAATGATAATTTTAATAAAAATAGTTGGAAGCAGATATCATTATCGAATTATAAAACAACAAAATTCGAATGCCGTAATTATAATTGTATGGCAATAAATCTAACACTCAGAATGCAATTGTAATTGTGTGCAAATAAAACCCACATACGTAGCACCAATTACTACTGGATAGCGTTGGAAATATAAATACCTGATATTGTCGTCAGTATCGATGACAACTGGACGTCCTCTTTGGTCGATGATCAGGAGTAAAATGAGTTGATCAGTGCAGCTGAACCTTCAGTGTGGGACTGTGGGTTGTCAGTGACGTGTGGCTGAGTCTTGGGTCAGAAAAGGCTTAACACTAGGTACCTGCTGTTAATCCGGTGACCTAACCCGACCTCACATACCTCTCCCACTTTACTGACCGCAGAAAAAATGACCGCGCTAGTCCCCTGACCGGATATATAATGCCAGACAGATGTTTTCTCATGACACCTGGCCTATTTACAATGGCTGTGACCCTTGCAAAGACACTTGCGACCCCATCGACCACATTGGCTCCCTGCGACCCTTTGTGATGAGGCTTGCGACCCCATTTGGGGTCGCGACCCCGGGTTTGGGAACCACTGCTCTAAGGCCTAAGCTATGGACTTTTTGGTACAAAAACGTCTGTCTGTAGCTCCACTTAACTTCGACATTACAGTATTATTTCTAATCAATTGCATATATTTCTATCCTTAGTATATGAACTGTCACTGTATTAATAATATTTGTCATATGGACTATAGTCTGCCAATAAACCTTTTCATTTTCATTTTCATTTTCATATATATATATATATATATATATATATATATATATATATATATATATATATATATATGGGATGAATTTCACAATTAAACATGTAAAATGTATGAATGATGCAAACCTACAAGGAAAAAGAAAAATGATTCCAAGGTCTTTCGTGTATTTCAGAAGTACACCTCGTCAGGGAAAGGCCTTGGAATCATTTTTCTCTTTCCTTGTGGGTTTGCATCATATATATATAGGGGCGTAGGCAGGGGAAGGCTGAGGGGGCTAAAGCTCCCCCCCCGAAATGCTGAAGTCGGGGAAAAAAGTTAAGGGTTCCCGAACACCTACAAAAAATCACGAAGGTTAAACTAAAGAGGACCGAGTGAGGTGTGCCTAACTGACCAAATCTTCAAAAAAATTGACCTTCAATATATATTTGCTAAACATTTTAACAAAAGTTTTCTTTGTTTTCGAGACACTTCATCAATAACGTTCTCGGGGCCTAACTCAACAGTTCGATGGATATTCAGAAGACTAATGAATCAATGTACCTTGAACAAATAAAACATCAATAATGACTTAACAAATAAAACATTAATTGAAAAAAAGTTCAGCCCCCACCGAAACTTTTTTCTGGCTACGCCACTGTATTATATATATATATATATATATATATAACGGGTGCGGCAAAAATAACGCCCTTTTTAGTTTATTCTCTTTTATTGAAGGAAATAAATCAATTACAGCATTTTAAGAGAAATAATAAGGTTTTTAAGAAAAATACAGCATTTTAAGAAAAATAATAAGTACTTTCTCAGTAAAAACTAAAAAATAACAAAATGATACAATATAAAACTAAAAAATTATACTGTATAAAACTATAAAGATACAATTATTAAAAGGGCGTTACTTTTGCCGCACCCGGTATATATATATATATATATATTATATATATATATATATATATATATTTAGGCCTACAATCCGTCATAAATATATATTCAATCCGACATAAATGCAATGAGTTTCTCGCGTATGTTGAAGTTCTGGATGTGGTTGTCTGGGTTAGTTTTAAGCCCTAGACTTTGTCCCAAAGCTGGGTCCTATCTGCTTAGCAGATACTGTAGATGGTGAAGAAAGCTATATTTTGGGACCCCTTTGCTAGCGGCGTTTCCATCATGAAAAAGAAAACTTTAGTATTTGTCATTTACCATTATTTATTCGGAATATAGTGGATTTAATTATCCCAGAAGGGTTCCTTGTTCCATGCACATTAGGTTTGTGTATTCCGTAAAAGTTATCCCAGGGGACCATTCTGAATTGTATCAACTATATATACGAGTGTGTATATATACTATATATTAGAGCTGGTCAATACCAATTCCGAAATCGATGATTTTAGCCGAAAAAAGAACTAAAATTGGAGTCGAAGAATTAGTGAGTGTGAAATCTGAACTGGAATTAATTTGGAGTCTCTTATTTTAAAATAGAATTAAAGTGAAGTTTAAATGGATTCCTTCGTGGCAGGAATTATCGAATCAAGCGTACGTGATATGATAGCTATTACTAGGGCCTATCAGAGGGGTGGCTAGGAGGGCCATTTGACCTGGGCCTCAAGCTTAAGGGGGGGCCTCAAATTTAGAAACTTTCAGGTTTGAATATAATGTTTCGTAGAAAGTAATAATTGGGTTTAGCTATGGGCCTCAAAAGCTGGAAGTGGCCCGGGCCTCTCTGGACCTCTGAGAGAGCCTGGCTATTATGATATATATAACATTATTTCTTACCTAACAAATATTTAAATAGTAACCGACATGATATTTAGATTTTAATCAAACTTTTTTTTAATGCAGGAAGGAGGGGCCAAGGGCCATATGTTAATTATTCGTACAATATATGCTGTAATTTCCATTTGGTGTTAAAATTTACATAGTTAATTTTTTATCTTTGCAATGTTAAAAACAATTCAATCTAAAGGCGCTTCATTGAAAAGCTGCAGTTGTTACGATATTGCTTTATTGAAAGACTACTACTACAGGGTTATTATAAAGATCGGGACGGGTTTTAAAATTAAGTAACTTTCAATTATTTCAAATAGAGCAAAATTGTACATATCATGAAAATCTATGATTAAAGATTTTTTTTCATAGTTCACACCCTCACTTTCCGCTTTAACATATCCTCCATCTTGAGCAATGCAACGTTTGATTCTCTTCTGTAGGGATTGGAAAACATTCTCAATTTTTTGATTCCTTCATTTGTCTCAAGGATTTTTGCTCTCGATATACTGACGATGGCGGGTGGTCAAGCGTTTACTGAACGAATTTTTTGTAATACTGTACTTCTCCTAGCAGGCTGTAGAAACAAAGCTAAGAAGTTGTTGAAGAGAAGCGTTTTCCTTAACCCTTTCGCTCCGGATGTGGCATATAAACTACACATCCAATTGCCATCACATCCGGGTGTGGTAAATAAACCAACTCATAATATTTTCTGAACGCCGGGTGTAGTTTATAAACCAAGGGTATATCCTTCTCTTTCCACCCTCTGAGGTTGAAAATGGGGGGGATAGATGTATTATAATTCGAATTCATATAATTCGCTTCAATGCTAAGTGAAAGGGTTAAAGTAAACAAAAATTTAAATCCCGCTTACTAAAAGTTTGGGATCAATCCCAGAATAGGCACCTGAAATCATTTTTAGGTGCTTAATCTGGGATTGAGGCAAAACACAGGTGCTTAATCTGGGATTGAGGAGAAAAAAATATAAACAGTTTTTAGAGATATAATTTCATTGTTTTTATCAATATTTGAAAAAATCAACTCTAACCTAACCTAACCTAACCTAACCTAACCTAACCTAACCTAACCTAATCTTTTGCTATATCTTCTGCTTTTTTGGTTAGTTTTGCTATTCTTACCAGTTTGATTTTAACCTGATTTTCACATTTAATATTTTATTAATAATATTATTCGATTTCTATTTCCACAAAATATAGAATCTTATTGGAACAAGCATAAATCAATAATCAAAACCATGAGAGGATGTCGTCGTGAATTATTAGAAACATATCTATACCAATTTATGTGGCAAGATAGATTTGCTTCAGATGGATTCAGAAACATTCGGGTTCATATTGCAGGAATTTATAATATCTAAAATTTTTCTTTATTCATTAAACCACTTTAAACCTTTTATAATTTTGCCTTTATTACATTTGTAATAAACTTTGTATAAACAATAAATTTTGTAATCATCAGGTTTTTTTTATTTAATTCCTTGCAAGGTGCCTATTCTGGGATTGAGGTTGAACGCAGGTGCTTCATCTGGGATTGAGGTACATCAGGTGCCTATTCTGGGATTGACCCAAAGTTTGTAATAAGGTTTTAATTTTTAAAATGGAGAATAAAATTTAAGGAATTTCAAAGTTTTTAACATGATGTCATTTTATTCCACGTTTTTAGTCAAATGTTAATTAATAAACATTTTACATTTCAAGTAATTTTACAATTAACCGAGGAAGATAAAAGAATTCAGTCAACAACACTGACCAAAGGAATTGTGAATTCTACCTGACGAAAATTGATGGTAACTGTAATATATATATATATATATATATATATATATATATATATATATATATATATACACACAGGGTACAGGGTCCACCAAAAAAAAATATGCGTCCATACTTTTCCTTTTAAACTCAATAATTTCTTTTAACTTTTTATAAAACTTTAACAAAATAAAATAACGTTATCTGACAACATTTCTTTAAATTTTTAGCACAGTAGCTGAATAGACTTCATTTTAGCACGTAAATAAAAATAGAATGTAAAGATACCGGAAATATTCAAAATTTCTTTATCATACAACCAAAAATTCCTTTCATATAAAATTGTTATTAAAATGTCAAACTAAAAATACTGTTCAGTATGTTTTCCTCCAAGTACTATTACTTTTCGAAGTCTTGGTCTAAATTGATCTACTGCTGAATCAATCTGGTCTTGTGGGAATTAGGTCCATTGTTCAATCAGAACATCTCTCAGTGGTTAACATTTGTGATTTTCTTATCGCGATAAACTCGTTCTGACAAGTTTTCCCAGATCCCATAATCAAATCAGAACTGTTCGGAGGCCAATTCTCCGGTTCAATAAATTCAGGAACATGTTCATTTAAATAAGCAACAGTGTCTTTTGCCGTATGTGCCCTTGCTCCATCCTGTTGAAAAACAAAATGACCTCCATTTGCCAGAGCACGCATCTCTGGAATCACGCTTGCTAAAAGAACATTTCGATAATATTAGCCATTAACTTTCACACCGGGCTCAACGAAATGAAGAGATGTTTTTCCTAGCTTTGAAACACCGACAGACACCATAATACTTTTGGAAAAGTGGCTCCTTGTTGCGTACAGTCTTTCGTCCGAAATTTGATTCTTTAATTGATAGGATTCTGAGTATACTCTGTTGTTCTGAGAGTTCATTGGTGGTTCTACAGTGAATATTTTTTCATCAGTAAAAAATGTTTGACTTGCTTTCATAACTGTGATGCGTCTTAGCATTTTTTTTGCATTTATGACTCGTTTTTCTTAGTCAGTGGTGCTGATCTTCTGTCCACGTGCACGTTTGTATGGTCTAAGTCCGAGGTCTTCTTTTACAATTCGCCTTAGACTAGTTTCTGATATTCCAGTCGACTTTGAAATCTGAGCTGGAGTCTCGTGAGTGCTTGGCTTATCTTCTTGGCTAAGGATTCGGGAAGAAACTTCTTCAATGTTTTCTTCTGTTCTAACACTCCTCGGACGACCACTACCTTTTTTTCTAACAGTACTGCCTGTAGCATCATTTTTTTTCAGCAACGTATCCAGTCCGTCCAGTGTCCATCCTTTATTGGGGAATCCCGCCAATATTTTGTGCCTCCCATACCCCTATTAAGCCTCTAATGCTTAATAATTATTTTATCTTCATCAGAGAATGGCATTTGAGGGATATCTACCGTAATTTTTTTTATCTGAAAAAAAAAAGAGAAAAATTATTTCAACGTGCACTTAGATTTATGGAACTCAAAAATGAAGTTAATATTAAACAACCAAATTTAATCATTCAGTTATAAAAATTGGCTGGCTTATATAAAATTCAATGGTAATTATTGTCTGTAAATTTTGTATAAATTATCCGAACACATTTTGACTTATTAGGTTACAATCAAGCACATGTTTTTTTTTGGCGGATCCGTTTTATATATACATACGTGGGTTGGTACGAAAGTAATGCCTCTTATTTTTCAGTTTATATTTACTTTATTTATACATACACCTACTTATATATATATATATATATATATATTATATTATATATATATATATATATATATGATGAAAATAACCACGAAGGAAAAAGGAAACACAAAATGGTGCTAAAGCGCTTTCGTCTAATGACATCCTCAGGAACACTGAGTGTTCCTGAGGATGTCATTAGACGAAAGTGCTCGAGCACCATTCTGTGTTTCCATTTTCCTTCGTGGTTATTTTCATCATAAATATTATTCACGTGTTACTTTCGTAAAATAATTTTCATATATATATATATATATATATAGTGATAATTGTTACAAAGCAATTATAAAAGTACTGCTTGAGATAGCTCAGTACAATTTTAAGGAAATAGTTCATTCACAGAACCTAAAAAAAAATCATGCAAGTTTTTTTAAAGATTTGCGAGTAAATAAAAAAGTTGGTATGTGAGGAGACCCAGCACTGAAATACGACCTTTTAATGTACCATAAAATGCGTAGTCATTCCCAGTGGGTCGATCACTCAGTGCGCCGATCGATGAAATTAGTCGCATTGTGAGGCGTGAGTTCGAACCCTATCCCACTTAGATATATAAGCGCCATATAAATGACTCTCAGGAGTCGGATTGGGAAGGGTAACCTTGAATCGAAGCTTTTACCCCGAGTGCCAGTATGGAATGGGTAACGGTGCTCATTCTGCGTATTTAATTAGAAAACTGAATTTTAGAGTTAGCAATCTACTGATTAACTTTTACTATATTGCAAATTTCTCTTCAAAATAAATCAATCCTACATTATCTTCATGAACGTAGAATATACAAAAAAAATAAATAAAATACAGCAGGAAATGGAGACAGTCAATTCGAATTTTTCCAATTAACCAAACATAAAAAAAATTCTAGTTATAATTTCAAGCTTTCTTTTACGTTATTTTCCTTCATATTTTCATATTTTAAATATAAATGAAGCTCTCATTTAATTTTAAAAAGAATTTTCTCCAAATCATAAAGTTCAGATTGATATTACATGGATTCATACATTAAAATTTTTATGAATTTGTACAGTATTTTATTCTTGCCAACATTCCTCTGATTTCCCATTACTGTTTCCGTGGCCGGGGACCCTCCGAGTGCGCTAAGCACATCAGGGAGTTGATTCTCTCGGGCATGGGGTTACATTTCATATTCTATTCCTATTGCTAATGTAGAAAAACCTTGGTTTAACTTTACTTGTTCTGATGCTATCAGCAACAGAGAGAGGAGGCTTTCAGAAGGTACCGTCGCCATTAATCTCTTGACTCTCACTGAGCTAATATTTCTGCACGGAATCGTGCAAAATCTGTTCTAATACTCGCTAAAAATTTCATCCGACAGAATTGTGAAAACCTATCCCATTCTAATTCTGCTCGCTCCTTCTGGCACCTAGCCAAGCTTCTCTCCAACAACTTTACTTCTTTTCCTCCTCTTTTCCATTCTGACGCTCATTTGTTGTCTCTTCTCTTGATAAAGCTGAACTCTTCCCTCAAACTTTCGCCTTCAACTCAACCCTGGACGATTCCGGTGCTGTTCCTCCATCCATAGGCGTAACTAGAAACCTGGTATGGGAGGGGTTGGTCAATACTTCTCGACATTCAGTCAGACAAGGATTGGAAAATAGTAATTTATAACATATTTTTCATATTGTTACTTGGTATTTGTTGTATTCTCATACTGCTCAAACACTTTTTTTTAAATTAATGGGGGAGGGGGTAGAACCACAAAACTCCCCACTAGCTACGCCAGTGCTTCCATCTCCTCCTCTCTCTGACTTAATTATGTCTGAAAATAGAATCTGTTCCAAAGATTTTTATTTTATTTTTTGCCCTATCGGGGCTGAAATCTAGGAAGGCGTACGGTCCTCATGGGACAGATAGAAGGATAAAAACCGAAGAAGGGCAGTTTCGAAATTAAAGATTTGTGCCAGACTCTATCAAAAGCTTTTGATATGTCTAGCGCAATAGCAAAATTTTCACCGAAATCTCGAAAGGAGGATGACTAAGAGTCAGAGAGGTATACAAGAAAATGGCTAGTTGAGCGTTCCTTGCGGAACCCATAATGACGGTCTGATAGAAGATTGTGAGAAGAGAGGTTTTTAAGAATCTTCCTATTAAGGATAGAGTCAAAAACTTTAGAAAGGCAATAAATCAAAGAAATTAGACGATAATTGGAGGGTTGAGAGTGGCCACCCTTCTTTGGGACAGCCTGAATGAAAGCGAGCTTCCAGCAGGAAAGAAAATACCAGATGAAAGACAAAGACGAAAGAGTTTGCCTGTATTTAATTCCTCTCTCTTCGCTGCAGTGTTGCCTCATTCTCTCTTTACTGTCGCTATTACAACGGACACTGCTCTTCTGAACTCTCAAACTGTATGCTTCCTCCTTTAAGGAGAGCACGCAGTACCAGACTTTCGACACATTCTCATTCCTTTTCTGTCCAACTCTCTAACACAAAGGTTAATCGGTATTTTCAATCTTTCGTCTACTCAACCGATGAACTCTGGAACAATTTTCCTGTCTATGACCTCCACTCCGTTTCCGTTTTCCGTTTCCGTTTTCTCATTGTATCAGTTGCTCGGAGACATTAGCACCGGATCTCAAACGCAGAGTGTCAATAATAGAAATCCAGTAAAAAGTGTCTTGGGTCCATTGAAAAATGTAAACGGAGATCTAGTTTCTGAAAACAAGGAAATGGCTACCTTGCTAAACGAATTTTTTACGTCAGTTTTTACTATAGAAGATGTAACAAATATCCCTACGGTCATAGACATAATACCTTTTGATAATGGTAATATTTTGGATAATATTGTCGTTAGTGAAGGGGAAGTAATGCGCTATATTGATAAAATGAAAACGCGTAAATCACCGGGTCCGGATTCCATATATCCCATACAACTAAAAGAATTAAAAGATAGCATTGTTGTGCCGCTAACAAAGATTTTTAATGCTTCTATTTCTGAGGGGTGCGTACCAGATAATTTCAAGTTAGCAAACGTAACAGCTATCTTTAAGAAAGGCGATAAAGGTGCGGCGGGAAATTATAGGCCAATCAGTTTAACGGCTGTTGTAGGTAAGCTACTGGAATCAATAATTAGGGATCGTATAGTCGAACACTTAGAATTGCATAACTTGGTTAGAAATACGCAACACGGCTTTACGCGAAACAAATCTTGCTTAAGTAATCTTTTAGAATTTTTCCAAAGCGTGGTTGATGTTTACGATAGACATCGGGCGGTTGATGTAGTGTATTTAGATTTTCAAAAAGCGTTTGACACCGTGCCGCACAAAAGACTCATTAAAACTAAGGCTCATGGAATCAGGGGTGTAGTAATAAATTGGCTAGAAGAGTGGTTGCGAGGTAGGAAACAGAGGGTGGTCGTTGATGGAGCGGAGTCGTGTTGGGCTAATGTAGCGAGTGGGTTCCTCAGGGTTCTGTATTGGGCCCCTTGCTTTTCTTATATATATTAACGATTTAGATGTCGGCCTAGTCAGTACAGTTTCAAAGTTTGCGGATGACACGAAGCTGGGTGTAGGCGATTAATGACGAAGATAGAGGTAAAATTCAGGAAGATCTGAATAAAATCGTTGATTGGTCAGTCACATGGCAAATGAGATTTAACGTGGATAAGTGCAAAATTTTGCATATAGGTTCGCGTAACGGTAATTTTGCGTATAGTATGTCAGGGAAAGATTTAACAAGCGTAGAGCGGGAAAAAGATTTAGGAGTTATAGTCACTAGTGATTTAAAAGTAGCGAAACAAAGTACAGCAGCGGTCAATAAGGCGAACAAAGTGTTAGGTTTTATAGCTCGAAATTTTGAGTACAAATCGCGCGATATCATAGTTCCTCTTTATAAATCATTAGTTAGACCCCATTTGGAGTACGCGGTCCAATTTTGGAATCCGCATATGCGCAAAGATATAGACAAAATCGAAAGAGTTCAAAGAGGAGCAACTAAGATGATTCCGTCGCTTAGGTCAAAGTCGTACGAGGATTGGCTTAAGGAGTTAAAATTGACAACACTCGAGACTAGGAGGTTAAGGGGTGATCTAATCCAGGTTTTCAAAATTATGAATGGGTTCGATAACGTAGATAGAGATAGCTTTTTCGAAATATCTCAATATAATAGGACTAGAAATAACGGGTGTAAGTTGACAAGTAGAAGGTTGGAGACAGCAGTTGCGAAAAACTTTTTTACGCATAGAATAGTAAATAGGTGGAATAGTTTGCCGGTAGAAGTAATTAGTAGCACGTCTATAAAAATGTTTAAAAATCGATTAGACGCATATGTTGATAGATTGGGTATAGTTTAAGGTAGTAAAATTAAGGCCTTGTGGGGATAGATCCCACAGCTCAACACAAGTGTTGTGGGATATAGGGAGGCAGCGTCTTGGGTTAGGGGATACTTTCTGTCTTCACACACCATTTAAAGAGATTCCTCTGCTGAGCGGTGCCCCCCATAGTACTGTGAGGTATTGAAAAACTCATGATCTTCACTTGCCCCACAAACACCTTTAAATGGGAGACCCAAGATGGGTGCACACACATTTCTTCATTACTGTACAGTCTTTACAGCCACACCTACATTTTTCCTCCTAAGTGTATATAGTGTAATGTATATGGTTGTAAATTTTGACTTGGTCCACAATCGATATGGACCGTGACTTATTTTTCGTGACAAGGTACTAGTATTGATGGATACCGTAATGAAATTGACTGGATTCTTTGGATCTGATATATTTGCATGTCGGTTATAAATAGATATAGAGTGTAACATATTTGTGGATAGTAGTCTATTATGACTTGATCCTCTGGATCCAGAAATTCTATCTTTAGTTTTAAATCGATAATTAATTAGTTTTGCGAAATTGGTCGTTGCCAATGTACAGGAAGTTGTTACATAAATTTCTTATGTTCTTGTGGTTCGGAACCCACGTAAAATTGTAGGTCCCCTCCGCCACCACGGAGGACATACACAATTACGAACACAGTTAGGTAGACCAGCCATGAGTGGATCCTAGGGTCTTTGTTGGTCTGAAACATTATAACATTATAATATTATAACATCTCGAAAACTTTGAACCTTGGTTTTAGCTATGTTCTTGCTCTATGGGAGGTGCGTTTTTGCGGACATTCGCCCTTGGCCCCTCCTTCCGACTTCCAGATTAACAAGTCTTAAAGTATGTATATGATAACACCAAGAATTCTAATTAAATGAAAACAATAAAAGTATAAAAAGCCGAAATTAAACTCGCCTGAATTTGTAGTGACAAGTGTGTAGTTAAAACATGTCATCACTTACTGGAGATTTAACTGTAATGAAATATAATGAAACATGAGTTGTACCTACCAAAATTTTGCAGGTAAACTGCGATGCGAACCAAGAGTAACAAGCAATGAATCATTTACCGCGGAATGTTCTATGACAGTTAATTAAACACGCTATCAACCTCTAGATATACAGATGAAATATTCACAGAACATTCTGTGTGCTTACAAGTGCAAATAGTTTGTCGTTATTCATTGGAGGCAAATAACAGACCAAAAATGTAACTGGCAAACCATTCATTTTCAGCAGAAATTTATGGTAAAAACAGTTATTTACAAAACCAGTTAATCTGTAAATTTACAGATGAAACTCTGTTCATAGAATATTTCACGTCCTAAAAGTAGAGGCCACTCGTACTTTAATAATAGCCAGTATGTATGCCAATTTACATAATTAACTATTTTAACATTTTACTGACTTCACAATTAATCTACGTAGCGATTTCCACTAAAGAGCTATTTTAAAGTAGAAACTGTAATTTAACAGATGTGCTTGGATTGCGTTGACGCCAGAGAGTTTCTGTATTTTAACCTACTATTTGTTTACAACGTCGAGGCGGAGCTTCCTGGAGTGGTTTCAAAAGGACAGAAAGGTTTCAAACATTTTCAGTCCCACTGAATACGACAAATGTAATTCCCATTGGTATAACTGAAGAATAAATTACAATTAATGTAAATCGCTGGATTTTCAGTTTCATATTAATTTTTGCGGTTCTTTTGCATTATCCTCCCAACACTAATTTTTTTATATAATGTTGGTTTGGTTTTGGTTATGGTACTTTATTTTCCTTCCATTATAAAAAAAATTAGTGTTGGGATTAGGTTAGGTTAGGTTAGGTTTGTTTAGGTTAGGTTAGGTTAAAAACAGCCCGCCGCAGGCGTTAGCCGTAGTTAGCCGGCTTCAAAAAAAATTAGTGTTGGGAGGATAATGCAAAAGTACCGTTTTTGCTTCTATAGGTATTAATTACACTGGTCAACACTCATTTTATTGCCAATCATATTAGAGTGATTTTGGCAAATCGGGAAAACTACTTTCATTTTGGAATTCAGCAACCCCAAAATACTCTAAATTCGTACGAATTTTCTTGGCAACGAAAAAAAAATGTTTTTTTGTTGACCTGTGTTATCAAAATGAGAATCGAAGATATCAACCAAGACTAGAATTGGAGTTAAATGTATTTTGTATCGGAATTAGGAACAGAACTTGAATAGACAAGTTTTCTTATCGGAATTGAATCAAAGGTCATACTTGTAAGATTGAGTTGGAATCAATTTCAGAAGGGCTGGAACTGCCTGGATCCCATACATATATATATATACACAAATTCAGAATGGTTCCCTGAGACAATTATATGTTAAACACAGACCGTGCATGGAACAAGGAACTCTTCTGGGAAAATTAAATCCACTATAGTCCGAATAAGTAATGGTAAATGACAAATACCATAGTTTTTCTTTTTCATGATTTTAGCCCGACGTGGGCAATGGGTCTCTCGCAAAGAGATCCCATAAATATAGCTTCCCTCACCAGCTATCTGCAAAGCAGACAGGATCCAGCTTTGGGACATGGATCTAGGGTTTAAAGCAAGCCTAGATCCCTACATTCAGAACCTCTATATAAGTAAAAGACTCGTTGCATTCACGTCGGGTTGAATAAATCAAAGAAAAAGGGGGTAACTATTGTATTTTTAGCCAAAAAAAAACCAAAACTTAAACCTCAACCGGGACATTGAACGTCCACTTTTCAAGGCACATAACACATCCGTTTAATATACACAAATTCAGAATGGTTCCCTGAATTTGTGTATATTAAACGGATGTGTTATGTGCCTTGAAAAGTGGACGCTCAATGTCCCGGTTGAGGTTTAAGTTTTGGTTTTTTTTGGCTAAAAAACAATAGTTACCCCCTTTTTCTTTGATTTATTCAACCCGACGTGAATGCAACGAGTCTTTTACTTATATAGAGGTTCTGAATGTAGGGATCTAGGCTTGCTTTAAACCCTAGATCCATGTCCCAAAGCTGAATCCTGTCTGCTTTGCAGATAGCTGGTGAGGGAAACTATATTTATGGGATCTCTTTGCGAGAGACCCGTTGCCCACGTCGGGCTAAAATCATGAAAAAGAAAACTATGGTATTTGTCATTTACCATTACTTATTCGGACTATAGTGGATTTAATTTTCCCAGAAGAGTTCCTTGTTCCATGCACGGTCTGTGTTTAACATATATATATATATATATATATATATATATATATATATATATATATATATATATATATATATATATATAATTGCGGTAGGCTGTATAATTATGTAACTGATTAAATACTTTGACTCTTTGCTTGAGGGGTTACCAGACAAATGTCATTAAAATAAATTAATAGGTTTCGTTATTTTCTACTTATTGAACGAAACAAAATAGATAATGCTCACAGTGAATAACGTTATACAATTGCTTGAAATGAATGTGCAATACTACAATGATTGAATGTCGAAGATTAAATGTTAATACAATGAAGGAAAAATGTACAGTACACAAATGACACTAAAAATATGAAAATAAAAGCAAAAAACTTCACTTTCTTCTACGTGAAGGTCAGTAAAAATAAATTATTAATAGATTGTAAGATTATGCGCGAATGAATTTGAGAGTTCTTTCTGTTTGAAATGGAATGACAAATAGGCCCAGGCGAAGAGCCTGTTATAGTAAATGCAAAAAACTTCACTTTTTTCTACGTGAAGGTCAAATATGAAAATAAAAACCCACTCTAATAGAGAGAGTTTATTTCCACGACAGTTTCGACGCCCACTGGCATTCTCCCCCGAGGAGGATGCCAGTGGGCGTCGAAACTGTCGTGGAAATAAACTCTGTCTATTAGAGTGGGTTTTTATTTTCCTGTTATAGTAAGTTGTCATTTCTCCAAAACACGAGTTATGACTAAAGAACGTGAGTGGGAGATCTTGAAGAGGCGATTCTGGTCGTCATGGAACCGTTCTCAAGCAGGTGTCAAGTCTGGGTGATAAATGGTCCTTGAAACGAGATGCTTCTTGTAACGGGAGAAGAAAAACTTCGAAAGGGTGAGCCTCGGTGATGTAATAAAGAACATTGATATATACAGGGTGTTTCATATGTCTGGAGACATTGGAAGTATGTATGATAGAAAGAGTAATACAATTTCCTGACAGTTTCATTTTCAACATACTATTACGGAAGGTGTTCAAATTGTTCACTATAAACTTCAAGACACTTCATTACTCGTTTTCATTTTCCCCACAATGGACTCCACTACACTAAATTCAATTACCCTCTAATAACAGTGAAATAAATAAAACACTACATGAGACACGTAAAGAAACAAGACACTTCCCAAAATTCCTCAAAACGTCTCGCTCTGTTCTCCCCCACAAAACAAACAAAGATCTTCAAAACCCAGATAACTACAGACCACCTCGAAGAACACGAACTGCTAAGACCTAGTCAATTCTACACGATGAATCATTATTATAATTAATACATTCCAAACAAGCGAACAGAGAAACTTCAAGACGTTCATAATCACAAAGGACATTGAGAAAGCCTTGGGCACCCACTCTTCATTCTTTACATAAATGATACCGCACTGCCACAAGACCCGAACTATCACCACCTTTCATATGCCAACGACGTCACCTTAAATGCATCGTCAGTTACAGAAAACATACTTCAACGCCGCACACAAGAAATACTCGACATACCCAGTACGGAGCTAAATGGCTAATGAAGACAAACGCACAAAAAATACTGCTAACGCTCTATGTATGTAGACCAAACGCCAACTACCAGTACCAAGGAAGACTGGCGCTCACAGCGAATCCAAACTAAATCACTAAGACATGTACACAAAATAAGCTACTGAAACACGCCATCGAATTTCCAAGATATCAATACTAACCATCTACATACACAAACTTCTGTCAAAACAAACGAAAAATTGGATCATGACCACAACTATACAAACGTACACAAACATAGAAACAATATACCACAACATCAAAAAAGACGAATACAGAATTACAAAAGACATTATAGAACCAGACCCATTCTACGTTTACAACCCCGAACAGTAATGTAAACCACTCCCTAGTTCAACAAAACAACATTCCCCGAATTCGTACAACCACGCACCCGCAAAAACAACATCCATATGAAAGTCACAAAGCACACTTAGGCCTTTTTCCCTTGGTTACCTCCTCCCCTTCTTTAATTCCTCCTCACCATGATGCTTTAGGCTAAGCCCTCAGCTAGCTTCTCATAGCAAATGAAGTAGTGAAGTAGTGGGTGTATAATCCAACCCATTTTCTCATTATACTATCCCCTCCCCCAAACTATTTTCGAGTTTTTCTAATATATTTCTTCTTTCTATTCCATTTTCCATTTCTATTTCGATTTCGATTTCACTCTCTATCCGCTGAGCTAACGGCCATTGTCGAGGAGGGGTCCACTCCCCCTTCTCCGTGTAGATAATACTGTATTACTCATACAGTAATACAGAATTGGAGGGCTTGCTCTCCGCCTCAAAAAAGATTCCCGGCTTATTCGAGGTCTTTACTCTTCCTCTTCTTCTTCTTTCTTTACATCTTTAACTTTTTTCTCCTCGCTTGTCTCTCTTATTTCTATCTTTCTTCACTGCTGAACTCGTTGAACTCACATTCGAAAGGAGGACACAGAAGGGAATCAGTCGGGATGAGATTGGGGAGTTAGGAGACTAATCGACATTTTGTCTTTGGCTTTCCGTCCCCAGTCTCCTCTGTTTTCTGACATATGGTCTCGTAGGAGGGGGTGAGTTTTTCTCCCACGTCCTACGAGAGGTTTTGGCGTTCTATCGTTGGCACCTGCTGCCATATTTTTAGGGGGGTCTGCGGGTTTCCTTCTGGGTTTAGTAGAAACTTGGCCGAGTACATCTGATTGAACTCGGGTATTTTTTCTTTCTTCCTACGTTCCCATTTCTCTCCTTTGCCCCTTCTTCAACCTTTTCATTTCCCTTCTTCGCCGTCCCCCCTTCCCCAGCTCCGTCTCCATCCAGTTTCTCTCCGAGTTTCGCCACGGTTACTCGGAATCCGCTCGCCTCCACTCTCGCTTCTCCACTCAACATGGACTATTTCGCCGCTGAAACCTCTTTGACTGCTCTACGTAAATGAAGCACCGAAGCGCCCTGCATTTTTATCTATCTTTGTATTATTTGTACATAATTTGTCTGTAAATAAAGACAAACCGAACTGTAGTTTCCTTGTCACTGTACCTGGTACAATAGCTTTGCAAATGATTATATAAGATACATTATATAACTTTTTGCACACACACACACACACACACACACACACACACACACACACACACACACACACACACACACATTTGATGAATTATGGGAACAAGTTCTAAAATATAGTTGCTACTATTTATGAGTGTATGTTAAAGTACACAGCAATTGGTGGCTTGAGCAATGCATACTAATAAAAATATATATGTGGTTGCTGGTTGCTAAATGTGGCAACTATTACGCAATTTGTGTTAATCTAACCGCTGAGGTTCTGTGAGGGCATAGTTCCTTGTTTTGCCACCAGAGGCGTTATTTACTTGAAAAAGACTTTCGCATTTCCAACACGCTCATAGATAGAAGTATTTTCGCTATATATGGGGACAAAACACAAAACGCCCCCCTAAAAAATGACATTTTTTGGGCTGTCCGCAAAATCCATGCACATGATAAATGTTTTAGACCAAATGCGTGTCCACACAAAAAATCTGTTTTCACGCGCGCGCGCACACACACACACACACACACACACTAAGTACGTTAAGAACATTAACTCAAGTCCTATATTTTCTCGATATTATGGAATTTTAGTAAATACAGTTTCGGAAAAAAGTTTGATTAGAAAAATAAAATTTTTCAAAAGCATAAAAAATTACTAATGAATAATGACTGGGTTTTCTTTTTGAGACTTTATTTATCACTGCCACCAAAGCGAAACAAAAACACACTATTACCAATTAGTAAATTTTTGTTTTAGGATTTTTGTTTTGTTAGCGAACCTTTTTTCCGAAACCTGATTTTTCTGTCCAAGGATATATAATTATATATACTGTATATATATATACAGTGTATATATATATTATATATATATATATATATATATATATATATATATATATATATTGGTTACAGAAAAAAAATATATACATTTTTTTTCCTGTAACCTATATACAGGCTGTAACTCTTTATGTACTTCAGTGTTCCTGAGGATGTCATTAGAGGAAAGCGCTTGAGCACCATTGTGTTTCCTTTCCTTCGTGGTTTTATTCATCATAAATATTTTTCACGTGTTACTTTCGTGAAATAATTTTCATATATATATATATATATATATATATATATATATATATATATATATATAAAACGTTTTTCCTACCATATTAATTTCATTAGTAAATTACTTTTGAATTAACTTTTTATTTTTAAACATAATATTTTAATATTTTGGCGATTCTTTTGCGGCTCTGTTTTGCCAAAACTATTTTTAAAGCGTAAATTCTTCCCAACTAAACAAACATCTGCGAGAGGCTTTACGTACAAAGCCATTTTTAAAAGCAGAGGAAGTGAGTTAATGTTTCCAACAGTAAAAAGGTTTTTATATTAAAATCGTCCACAATTGTAAGTTATACTTTCGTGAGTTTCTTGATGGACCGGAAATAAAACCCGTCAGTCCCCGACGGAAAAAAACATAAAAATGGTATTCATGATGGGTTTTTTTTTTTAGATTTACCAAAAGTATAATATACAGTCTCTCTCTCTCTCTCTCTCTCTCTCTCTCTCTCTCTCTCTCTCTCGGGGCCAATGTTGGGACGCCCGAAGCGATCGAGAAACTGCGTGCGGACCTAGGTAGGATAGGAGAGTGGCCCGAAAAATGGCAAATGCCGTTTAACTTGGGTAAATGCAAAGTGATGCACATTGGCTACGCCAATCCCAAGTCGGACTATTCGATGTTGGGGAGTAATATCGAGGCCACTGATTTGGAAAAGGACTTGGGTGTGCTAATTAGCAGCGACCTTAAGTTTACGAAACAGTGCGTAGAGGTGGAAAAGAAAGCCCAGAAGCTGTTGGGTTATATGAGGAGGCAATTTCAGTTTCGGAACAAGGAGATTGTGCTCTCTCTGTACAATTCCCTGGTTCGGCCGCACCTGGAGTAAGCTGTGCAGTTCTGGTCGCCCACCCTCAGGAAAGATATTGAGAGGCTGGAGCGAGTACAGGCGAGGGCCACAAAGTTAATCCCTTCCGTTAGGCATATGGGCTACAATCGACGCTTACGCTCCCTGGACTTGTTTTCGCTGGAAACTCGGAGGCTGCGCGGTCAACTCATCGAGGTTTTCAAGCTCTTACGCGGGTTCAACGATGTCGATTTTAGAAGCATGTTTAGTTTAAATGATAACCCAACTCGCAACAATGGTTGGAAGTTGGATTTTAAACGATTTAGGACTAGTGTGTGTGGGAATTACTTTACGTATAAGATCTGTGACACGTGGAACAGTTTACCTTCAGAAGTTGTGAACAGTTCCTCTGTGGATCATTTCAAGAAAAGGTTAGACCAAATCTTGCACACTATTTGAGTGTGTAAAAAATTTTCCCTGGCACCTGTTGCCATTGGTACCTCCTCGGTATGGGCCGCAAGGCCTTTTGAGGTACTTCTTTTCCTTGTAACTCCTTGTAACTCTCTCTCTCTCTCTCTCTCTCTCTCTCTCTCTCTGTTCCCTCTTTTATTTTTGCCTAAACTTAATTTCTTAACTTTTAGTATTTCTTAAATAAATTACGCGCTTGAGAAGCCATTTTGAGAACACTTCGCAGAGCCAAATAAAAAGTCGTCCCATTTCAAAACTAATAAAAAATTTCTAACTTCAGTTTACCTGCAAAGGGAAACACAGGATATGTACGCATATTTACGCGCGCGCGCGTTTGTGTGTTGTGTGTGTGTGTGTGTGTGTGTGTGTGTGTGTGTGCACTGGAAAGAGGGAAAGACAAACAAAGAGGCGGAAAAAGAGACAGGTTTTAGAAGAGAGAGAGAGAGAGAGAGAGAGAGAGAGAGAGAGAGAGAGAGAGAGAGTTCATAAAAAATTGAGGTCACACTGAAGGCGACTAAAAGAGAAAACCCCAAAAATAAAGGAAACAAAATATTTACTCGGAGCGAAGAGTCACAATAAATCAAAGGCACTTATGAAATAAAAATCAGCCTTCTACATATAAGAAGACATAAAGCTGAAGCCATATTTCGTTTCTGCATAAGTAATTTAATTAAGGACACTCGCCCAAAAAATGGTGAAGAAATTTTCAAAGTAAAATACTCATTTTTCTGGACCCTTTTGGCCATAAATGTATATCACACTGTATCGGAGTGCGATATCTTGCAGGGTAAATAATAGATAAATTTATTTTAAGGAAACCAGTAAACTGATTGAGTTAGTATATAGGTACAGGGTGGCCCATAATTCAGGAACCATAGGAATAATTGTATTTTTTCTAATAATTCTTGTACTTTCTAATAATGTTTTTTTTTCTTTATTTTCTTTTTTGATGAAAAAAATCGAGTGGAGTGATGATATCTGGTGACCTGGGTGGACATTCGATAGGACCTCTTCGGCCAATCCATCTGTTGGAGAACGTTTTATCAAGGTATTTGCGAACTTGCATGGCAAAATGAGGAGGTGCACCGTCTTGCTGATAAAACGTTCCACATCCTTTGTTTATCGGTACGTCATCCAGGTAATTCATCAAAAAGAAAATAAAGAAAAAAACATTATTAGAAAGTACAAGAATTATTAGAAAAAATATGCATACATACGTCGCAAATATAAAGTATATGTGTATATATATACACATGTATATATAAATGTGTGTATATATATATGTATATATATATATATATATATAAAGTAAATATAAAATGAAAAATAAAAGGCATTACTTTTGTACCGACCCTCGTGTGTGTATATATATTATATATATATATAATTATATATATATATATATTATATATTATATATATATATATATATGGTTGTGTGTGTGTGTGTGTGTGTGTGTGTGTGTGTGTGTGTATATATATATATATATATATATATATATATATATATATATATATATATGTGTGTGTGTGTGTATATATATGTGTGTGTTATATATATATATATATATATATATATATATATATATATATATATATATTGTGTATATATGAAAATAAAAACCCACTCTAATAGACAGAGTTCATTTCCACGACAGTTTCGACGCCCACTGGCATCCTCCTCGGGTATATATATGTGTGTGTGTGTGTGTGTGTGTGTATATATATATATATGATGAATAAACCACGAAGGAAAGGAAACACAAAATGGTGCTCAAGCGCTTTCGTCTAATGACATCCTCAGGAACACTGAAGTACATACAAGGGTTACAGCCTATATATAGGTTACAGAAAGCTCTATATATATATATATATATAATATATATATATATATATATATATATATATATATATACTGTAAAATAGCTTTCTATTTTTAAACAGTGATAATTTTATTAGATTTTATGTCAGTTTACTGATAATTTTATGCCATTAATTAATTTAACGGTTTCCTGAACAATTTTCCGAATGGATGTCTTTGAATTTTGGGAGAACTTTCCTTTCTCGAATTGTAACCTTTTTCCAGAGTTTCGATGTCAACGATCTTCCATTTCGAGATGCATCTTTAACTGAACCGGATGTACTCCACCTTTTATAGTAAGTTTCTATTGCCTGAATGAGGATTAAAAGTTAGGTGCTTTCCTATTTACTTCTGTTATCTTCTCTAAACCTACATCGTACTTTCATACTTTAACACAATTTTATGTAAAATTTGGTCATTGACAGTTAACGTCTGCGACTTGTTTAGCAAAAAATATAACCATTTTTATTAAGTTTGGAAAAAATTGGTTAATGGTATAAAATTATGGGGTATGAAAATTTATTTTTTATACATATTTGAAGAGAATCCAACAGCAAAGGCCCTTTGTTGTCCCAAAGGACCGTCACCGTGATCTTCGTTCACGACAGGCTTTCGCCAGTTGTCACTCATCCACAGTACAGCCCCCGGACCCTGCTCCTTCAGACTATCATCGCTTCAGTTTCCTGAAAGACCACCTTCAAGGAACACACTTTACCCCAGATGAAGATCTCCAAAATGACACTAGAACATGGTTTCGTCAGCGGAGCACAGACTTCTACCACACAGGGGATACACTCGCTGCCCGCCAGATGGGAGAAGTGCGTCGATGCTAATGGAAATGCTTCGAAGGGTAAAGTTGTTCTCTTTCTTTAAGTTACATTTCATTCCAACCTGTAGTCTATTTTTTTAAAAGGTTTTCTGAAATTTTTCACATATCCATCATATATATATATATATATATATATATATATATATATATAGTTGTGCATAACCTTTTGCTGGAGGATACAAACCAAAGTAAACAAAGATACAAGAAAAAGTAGTATACCATTTGAAAGCTTTATTAAACTGAATGCAAAGACATGTCAATATCTCGTATGCTTGTCCTTACCCTCACTCACAGCTCTCAGACGTTCAGGGTATGATTTCAACAAACGTTCAAACAAATCCCTGTCATGTTCAAGTTCTTGGAGGATAATTTGAATAAGGATCTCTTGAGAGTATCGGTTGGGACCAACTTTCTACAACATCAAATCTTCCACTTTGTATTTGAAAATCGCTCCAAAGTGCTCTGCTACGTTCAGATCAGGGGATTTTCCTAGCCATTGAATCCGATCAAAGAAATCATTCCCACAATCTCTCAGAAGTTGTTGGGTAGCATTTGCACGGTTGCATGGGGCATTATCATGAAGATAAGCCACTTCCGAAGTGTATATTACATTTTGTGGATCTGAAAGAAATAGAATGACATTTTCTGTAAGAATAGTTTGCCGATAATATGCACCATCCCATGAAACTCCTTCTTCTTTGATCACCCACACCTTTTGAATATTCCAATGCAACGAGGTTTTTGCAAAACTGTTGATAATGTTCATGGTCTTCAATATCTTCTAAGAAAAGTGACCACATTCTGTCATTCTGATAATCTGTCCGATGGTGCCAGGTGCATGAAATCATCTTCATCCCACAGACGTAGATAAATAATCGGCTTTCATTGGCTTTGGGATGAAAGTCGCACTTGCTTTTATTGTTTCTAGATAGGCATTCATTCGAATTCGATCTATCTCACGTTGTTTTTCACTGTCTCCAACGATATCATAAATGAAAGGTAGATAAATTTTATATATATATATATATATATATACAGTATACATTGACTAAGTGTATCAGTTATTGATCTGAAATCACAATGAAATTACCGATTAAAACATATATAACACATCTACTTTACACTTTGGCAGTCTAATAAAGTTTGCACTCCCCCCAGCTAAAGGTTATGCACAACTCCTTGTATTTGCAACGGTGGCCAAACCCCGGCTCGCGAGCCGCATGCGGCTCTCGAGGTTGTTAACTGCGGCTCGCGAGACAATTTTGTTTTTTATTGTATTTATCATAAAAGACAAAATTTATAATACAAATATAATTTTTTGTTCACATAATAAAAAAAAATATGAAAAAAAACTAAGGAAAAATTGAATTGACAATAAAATGCGTCATGCGTACGACAATTTCTTTTGCGCGACAGGCACTAAGCGGGATAATTACGTAATTAACACCAATCGCCACTCACCAGTGTCCAGTACCCCTCGAGCTACCCTGAGGGCCGCGTGTAGTAACGAGTGAGTGTGTTTTAAAATTGGCTTCTTAGATCAAATAGTGGCTATTTTTCTCAGCTATACAAGTGAAAGTTGTACAACCTCTTTGTTGATTAAAATGACTGATCAGACAAAGTGTAAGAAACGGAAATATGAAGAAGAAAATAGAGTTTTTAAAAAGGAGTGGGAGGAGAGCTTTGCCTTAACTGTTAAGGGTGGGAAACCTGGTGCCCGGACAGTTCGCTACTGGACATTTCGCTACCGGACATTTCGCTACTGGACGTTTCGCTACTAGGACATTTCGCTACCATATATAAATTTACCAGTAAGTAAAATTAAAAAGGTAATAAAATTTATTAAAAAATTACGAGAATTATTAAATGAATACAAGGATTATTAAATGATTACATGAATTACATAAATTATTACGCATGATTACATGAATTATTAAAAGAATTTTATTTTTTAAAAAGAGTGAAAGAATGCATAAAACATTTGATACAATAAAATATCTAAAAATATTTAAGATTATGCGCAATAGCGCGAAGGAATTCCAGTTTATTTCCAGAATCGTATCTTCTCAGTAAATTATGGATCCTCTGCTCACAGTCCCTATACTTTTTCTTCTTCTGAGTTGCGTTTAGGTTAGGTTAGGTTAGGTAAGGTTAGGTTAGGTTAGTAACCAAAAGGGGAGAGGCAGAGGGATCAATGTTAAATGTCGGTTTTTATAAAAAGAGATTCTAAAATTCTAAAAATTCTAAGAGAAGTGTCATCAGATGATGAGGCTAAAATTTTAAAATGTTTATCCAAAAGGGCAAGATTGCAGGACTGGGCATGTTCTCTTATAGGAGAAAATTCTTTAACGACAGCGAAGTTAGATGCCGGTAGCGAAATGTCCGGTAGCGAAATGTCCTAGTAGCGAAACGTCCAGTAGCGAAACGTCCAGTAGCGAAATGTCCGGTAGCGAAATGTCCGGTAGCGAAATGTCCGGTAGCGAATTGTCCAGTAGCGAATTGTCCAGTAGCGAACGGTCCTAGCACCGGGAAACCTGTGTGTCTTATCTGCCACGTGGCACTCAATCACTTTAAAGCCAGTAACTTAAAGCGTCATCATGAAACTAACCATAAAATTTTTATTATGGAATTTCCTCCCAAATCAGAATTGCAGAAGACTAAGTTAACAATGTTGAAATCCAGCCTAGTTGCCCAACAAACTGTACTTTTATCATTGTGTAAGACAGCTGACTTAACTACTGAAGCTAGTTTTGTTATGGCATGGAATATTGCTCGTGCTCAACTTCCCTACAGTAGTGGAGAATTTGTGAAGAATATTGCCGATGTTACTGCAATTCTCGCTCCAGATAACACAAAGCTTCGAGAACAAATAGCAAGTATTTCTATTTCCCGCCACACTATAGAGAGACGTATTTCCCAGATCAGTGCTGAAATTACATGCTCGTTTCAGAGTGATTTGAAGAATTCTGTTGCATTCAGTTTGGCCCTCGATGAATCCACAGATATTAAAGATAACCCTCAACTGGCGATATTTGTTCATTATGTTACTGGCGATGGAAATGTGAAAGAAGAACTCTTGGACTTAATGCCCTTAAAAGAAACCACCAAAGGGGTTGACATAAAGAACGCACTTGACGAGGCATTATCAAATGCTCAAGTACCATTGAATAAACTTGTCAGTGTTGCAACAGATGGAGCACCAGCTATGGTAGGACAAAATGTAGGCCTAGTTGGGCTCTTGACACGCGATCCCAAGTATGCTGTGTGTCTCTTTATTCACTGTATCATTCACCGTGGTCATTTGGTAAGCAAGTACTTTAGGTATGACAGTGTTATGAAATGTGTTCTAGAAATTGTGAATTTCATTCGTTCAAATGCAAAAACGCACCGAGCGTTTAGAAATTTTATCGAGGAGCTGGATCTTCAAGATAAGCCAGATGACCTTTCATTCTACTGTATTGTAAGATGGTTATCAACTAGTAATCTCCTGAATAGGTTTGTTGCACTGTTGGAGCCTATCATTGATTTCTTGAAAGAAAAGGGAAAGTCATACCCACAACTAGAAGATCACGAATGGGTGCAGGATCTGATGTTTTTTACTGATGTAATACAACACCTTCAAAATCTAAATTTGGCACTTCAGGGAAAGGATAAGGTCATTTCTGACCTTACACAGACAGTTTTCAGTTTCCAGAATAAAATAAAGCTCTTCCAAAAAGATCTAGTAACAAAAAAATTTGACCACTTTCCCCACCTGAAAAACCGAGCAAACACTTTTCCTAATATTGAAATAAAAGAGAGTAAATTGGAGGAATACAAAGGTAAATTAGAAGGACTAAATGATGATTTTCAGTTCAGGTTTAATGAACTAAAGAAGCTAAAACCATGCTTCGAATTTCTCGTAAATCCTTTCCTGATTGATGTCGTCAACGATGGCTGTCCTGTTACCACACCTTTTGTTACGGAAGTTGCTTCAATACAAACAGAACTTTTGGAGTTACAGGAGGACGTGGGTTTAAAGTTGATACATAAAAGCTTATCTGCAGTTGAGTCTTGGAAGCAAGTACCAGAGACAAAGTATCCTCACCTCAGGAAAACCAGTTTCCGACTTATCTCAGTTTTTGGGACAACTTATTGCTGTGAAGCACTCTTCTCGGTAATGAAGTTTGTAAAGTCAAAACATCGTGCTGCCCTCACTAACGAACACCTGACTGAGCTTCTTCATACCGCCTTAACATGACATCAGCCAGACTTTAAAGCATTAACAGCCAAAATGAAGACCCAAACTAACCCTTCTACAAGCAGTAATTAAACAATTTAATAATGTGAGTATAACTATATGTATATGTTTTTAATAATTAAATTCTTTTTAAAATATTTTGCGGCTCTCGTACATCTGAAAAACGTCGTATGTGGCTCTTGGGTCCAGGAAACTTGGCCACCCCTGAATAGGCTACATAATAATAATATAATAATGAAGGCGCCTGGCTAAGGACGGTACCGGATGAGCCGGGTGTGCCTGGCTATGTGTGATGGAGATCGTTTAGATATTTGTTATGACATTAATATATTCACAGTACTTTCATCTGAAAGTACTTGGAAGCATGGCTAGGCATTTTAGGCAAAATTAAAAGCATTTAGCTTATTTAGTATTACATTTTATATATATGCCCTTAATTTATCCTGTAGACGTTGTGAACGTTTAATTTTTTTATAGTGGCGTTTACTTCTCATTTGGGAAAGTTGATTTTGGAGTTTTAAGAAATAATTCCTTATTGTTTTAGGTTTTATTTATTAAATTTTACATTTTTTAATTATGAACTGACACATTGGAATTACCTGCTCCCTCGACCTTCACACCTTGTACCTAGTGGCGGCGAAACGTCAGCGCGCAAGTGAGTGCCAAGTAGGATTGATTAGCATACAACCAGACGACATTTACTAGATTGCGTGAACGTGCTAAAGTGCTACAGTTACGAACTTACAATTTATGAAATATGTTACATGGCCTGAACACAAGGGAGACCTGGCCCCCGGTCTGTCAATTTAAGAGGGGGCCGCCCGTCCCCGGGCGCCCCCCGTTCCGACGCCTTTGTTTGTAACCGGGTAACGGAACAAAGTCGATCTGCACAATCTCGACATGCATAATATCGATACCAAACAAGTTAGCTTCAATTAGATCGCGTTAGGTTCAGTTAATTTAGATTAGGTTACCTTATACCCGGTTAGGTTACGCAAAGGTTAGGTTAGGTTAGTCTGATTAGTTTAATTATTTTCATTAAAACTGTCAAAATGGATATATGATTTTGAAATCTGAAATCCCGATAGAGTATATTCCCCTTAGACGGAACTTCTCGTAGACGGAAATCTCCAATAAACGGAAAATTAATTTCAATCTCAGAATTTTGAGGGGAAAACATTTCCGACTATATCCATTGATTAATAACAGAGAACTCAATACTCGCATAAAGTTGAGCGTCGACATTATGAAATTCGATTTTATTCATGTTACACCTTGTAACCAGACGCTCCAGACCTAAGTCTGAAGGGAGCAGTGGTGTGTTTTGCTTATTTTTCAACTGACACTCACCAGTTCCTGCTAGGAGGACAAGGCGGTGGCTCTTCCTGCTGTGTTGTAAGATTTTATTAATTCTGTCCTTTATGGCTGTGCTGATCTATTCTGTGTTGTTTCGGATTTTTTGTTATCTGACGGAGTGGTGCAGTTTTTCCTTTTTCCTTATATATATATATATATATATATATTATATATATATATATATATACTTGCCACATTGGCAGTATAATAAACGTTAATTAGGTTGTTTATATAAATTATTACTTGAGGCTCGAGGTCACCACATCTTTACAGATCAAATAAATAATGTTACTAATTAAGGAAATTAATTGGGTGAGTTTTCTTCCTTTATTTACCAAAACAATGAATGGTGAAAGTGACATTAACGTTCAATTAATGTTGATCATTATAATGCATTATTATGCGTTATAATGCTTAATGAATTGCTTGGTAAAAAAAACGCATAAACTACTGATTAACGTTGATAACAAAAAGAAAAAGATGCACAGTAGTTCATTAGAAATTTAGCGCGAATAAAACGAATTTTGATTATTAAGTTGATGGTATAAAATGGGCCCGTGGAGTGCGGCCTTTGATTGCTTCTGGCATTGTGCGTGGTGCCATCTCGACTGAGGGTCACTTGCGTGAGAATCTCGACTGGAGGTGTAATATGACGTGTTCATAGAACAATGGGCTTCTTTTGATGGCAGAAGTCCCTACAGAGATTGTTAAAGAAGGCAAAAAGAGGATCCTCGAAAGCTTCTGACAATTTCGCTGTAGCATATATATATATATATATATATATATATATATATATAAGTAGTATGGGTGCATTTAAGAAGAGGGGGGAAAATATTAAAATAAAAAAATCTCTCAAAAGGAGGTGGGGAATGATAAGGGATAAGATAAAGAGGATGGTGATAAGGGAAATAATAAATAAAATAAATATATATGTGTGTGACGTCATAGTATGAACTTTAGCAACCACCGGGACGCGGGTGACGGAGGCGGTGACATGTAGGAGATGCAAAGGGAAAGGGGGAAGAGGGATAAGCTAAGGCAGGGGTTTTGAAACTGGGTTCCGCGAAAGCTTGATGGGATTCCGTGATGTATTTTCGTGAGATTTTATAATTAAGTCTGCCACAACGCATGCCACAAGAACTAAAAGATGTACTCAACGAGGTAGTAAAAATTGTGAATTTTTATAAAAGCAAGACCACTCAAATCCCGGATATTTACTATATTGTGTGAAGAAATTGGGAGTCTACATAAAACATTACTACCTCGTACCGAAGTGCGATGGAAGTGGAAAAGTGTTGGTTTCGTTTTACGAATTACGAGAAGAGATAATGCTTTTTTTTTATCTGAACATCCATTTGAATTGGCACACAAATTAAGTAACAAATGTTGGATACAGAAGATGGCATATTTGGCGGATATTTTTACGCATTCAAATGAAGTTAATATTTTATTGCAAGGTATGAATACAACTATTTTCAAAGTTCAAAGTAAAGTGGACTCAATTTTCTATTGAAACACAAACATTGGTGTGATTGTGTTTCCAAGTAAAATCTTGAGTGTTTTCCGAGTCTCGACGATTTTATGTTAACGAGTAATGATTTCCTCGATGAAAGTGTAAAGCCTTGGTGATTCAACACTCGTCTGACTCGCGTACAACAGTTAGGGAATATTTTCCGCCTCCACCAGAAACATTAGATTGGGTTCAAAATCCTTTTGTTGCATTTGGCAATGTATTTGAATTATCATTAAAAGAAAAGGAGCAACTTATTGATACTTCAACTGATTTCACATTGAAAACAAAGTTTCATCAAGTAGAAATTATGAAGTTCTGGATTCAGCTTTCAAAAGAATATCTTGAAATTGCCAATCGTCCTTTAAAATATCTTCTGCATTTTGCAACAATATATCTCTGTGAGAGATTCTTCTTTCTTTATACGGCAGCAAAAATTAAATATAGAAATAAGCTGAATGCAAAAGATGATTTGCGCCTGTCTAACGCTCTTTCAGGTGTGCTGAGCGCACCACGGAGATTGATTCTCTTGGGCATGGAGACGTACATTTGATATTCTATTCCTACTACTAATGCAAAGAAAACCTTGGTTTAACTTTACTTGTTCTAATGCTATCCGCAACAGAGAGGAGGCTTTCAGAAGTACCGTCGCCATCCAACTCCTGACTCTCACTCAGCTTATATTTCTGCCCGGAATCGTGCAAAATCTCTTCTTTGACTCGCCAAAAATTCCTTCATCCGACAAAAATTCCTTCATCCGACAAAAATGTAAAAACCTACCCAATTCTAATGCTTCTCGTTCTTTTTGGCATCTAGCTAAAAACCTCTTCAACAACTTTACTTCCTCTTCTTTCCCTCCTCTTTTCCTTTCCGATGGCTCAGTTGCCGTCTCTTCTCCTGACAAAGTTGAACTCTTCGCTCAAACTTTCGCTTCCAACTCAACCATGGACGATTCCGTTGCTGTTCCTACATCTCTTCCTCCCTCTCCTTCTCCCTCTCTTCCAAAGATGTTATTTCTGCCCTATCTGGGCTCAACTCTAGGAAGGCGTACGGTCCTGATGGTATTCCTCCTGTTGTTCTTAAGAACTGTGCTTCTGTGCTGACCCCCTCCCTATGCAAACTCTTTTGTCCTTGTCTCTCAACTGGTACTTTTCCTTCCTGCTGGAAGTTTGCTTTCATTCATACTGTCCTAAAGAAGGGTGACCGCTCTCAACCCTCCAGCTATCGTCCAACTGCTTTGATTTCTTGCCTTTCTAAAATTTTTTAATCTATCCTTAATAGGAACATTCTCAAACACCTCTCTTCTCACAATCTTTTTTCAGATCGTCATCATGTGTTCTGCGAGGAACGCTCTACTGGCGATCTTCTTGTTGATCTCTCTGACTCTTGGTCGTCCTCCTTTTGGGATTTCAGTGAAATTTTTGCTATTGCGTTAGACATATCGAAAGCGTTTGATAGAGTCTGGTACAAATCTTTAATTTCAAAACTGCCTTCCTTCGGTTTCTATCCTTCCATCTGTCTTCATCTCTAATTTTCTTTCTGGCCGATCTATAGCTGCATTGTAGGTGGCCACTGTTCTTCTCCTAAAGCTATCAACACTGGTGTTCCTCAGGGTTCTTTCCCATCACCCGCTCTTTTCCTTTTATTCATTAATGATCTTTTAATTCTTACTTCCTGTCCTATTCACTCTTTTGTCGATTATTCTACTCTTCACTTCCCCACCCGCTTCGCAAAGCGCCCCTCTCAACAGTCAATCCATGATTCGCGTGGGACGGCTATGGGACACCTGACCTCTGATGTTTCTGCTATCTCTGATTGGGGCAGAGTGCCTACAAAACAACGGGATAAGCTCCAGCACTTATCGTGACTCAATGGATCATGTCAGGGAAAGTTTTACCATGGTGAGCTCATGGTGTAAAACATAACAGAAGTCTTAATGAGTTTAGGTAATAAAAACACACACACACACACACACACACATATATATATATAAATATATATAATATATATATATATATAAAATTATTTACATATATACCTTTCAACCTTTCAAATGTTGAGTGCGATGATTCCTCACTTCACGAAGGTCAAGCTTGTCGCCCCCTCCTCTCGAGTTGGCCTGGTGAAGTAGTGAGTTGGTTTCTTGTACTATCCACCTCACATAGCCAGGTACGCCCGGCTCGTCGGGGATTGTTCTGAGCCAGGCGTCTAATCTTCATTTGAAGATGTCCACTACAACACCATTCGTGTTCCTTAGGTCTTTGGGCAGCTGATTAAACAGTTTTGGTCCTCTCACAACAAAACTATTTTCTTTCAGGGTTAAGGATGTTTCCTGTCTCGCCCTTAATTTGGGAACACGGCAGAGACTTCCTTTTCTACTTTCCACCGTTGTTTGGGGAGTTATAGGGTTCAGAGTAAGATTAGGGACTAGTTTCTCCATTATTTTCCAAGTATAAATAATGGTGTATCTCTCTCTCCTCCTTTCCAGTGAATATAGGTTTAATTCGCGTAACCTTTCCCAGTAGTTTAGTTCTTTGCACCCATTGATCTTGGCTGTGAAGCTTCTCTGAATCCTTTCTAGCTGTCTAATGTCTTCTTTTTTATATGGGCATGTTAGGACCGAGCAGTATTCCAATTTGGGTATGATCAGTGTTTTCAGTAGAGGAATCATTATATTCCTATCCCTTCGTTTAAAAGTTCTCAGTATCTGCCAAGTACTCTCTTTGCTCTGTTTACTGCTATCTTATTTTGTGTTTCAAATTTCGCATCATCAGTAATTACAACCCCTAAATCTTTTGCTTTGAAATTTATCTGAATTTCCTGTCCATTTGGGATATAATATTCCATGGATTTTAGGTCCTCTCTTTTTCCGTGCCGTAATAGCTGAAATTTCTCAGTGTTAAATTTCATATTGTTGTCTTCCGTCCACTTGTAGATTCTGTTCATGTCTATTTGTCGAGATCCTCTGTCTTCTGGGATATATATATAGTTTAATAAAAGTGGCTTCGAACGACGGTTCAGGAGCCGACTTCCGGTCGACCCCTCTACAACATCCCACCTCACCCTGCTCTCGTAGCCATTTACACACACACACACACACACACACACATATATATATATATATATATATATATATGCAACAATGCGGACAACGTTAAATGAGGCTTTTATCCCTAACCCCTGGGCTTAGTCTCTCCTTCCTGCAGCGACTGTCAACGATGGACTCTACCAGACATCTAATCTACAAGCCCAAACCGACATATGACTACTTATCAAGGCCTATTATCATATGTTATAAGTAGGGCCCGGATGTTTAGGCATTATAAAATTGAAAAATAGGCAAAATAAAAGTATAAAATAGGCAAAAATAGGCATTTATTTTATACCGATCAAAAACACACAAAACAAAATAAGTTATATAATAATGTATGAATGTATCATTAGTTTCATTACCTTGAGACTACGTCGCACATTATTAGTCTGAATTACACATAATTACAAGTAATTTTTTTATGTTTTCAACTTTTAGGCCTCTTCTTCTGTCTGAAAGAACATGCTTGTGCAGCGAGAATGACCTCTCTACTTCCACTGATGTAACAGGAGCAAATTTGAAGCATGATACATTCATGGGATTCATATCCCCTACATCGGCATCAGTGTGTCCTTCAAGAACGTGTGCAATGTTCTTTAGTCGTTCCAGATCTGCATTTGCTCGTATCACTCGGTCACATTTTTCGCGAACAGATTCACCTTTCTCGCCGGGCGCTTGACTGATGCCTGCAATGACTAACTCAAAAATTTTCAAAGCGTCGATTAACGGCTGGTTCCTAGTTTCAAGAGCAGTAATGTTCTCAGGTATTTTTGCAAAGTGGGAAGTGATGTATGAAAGTTCATTGCGAAGAGATCTATCTTCAATGAGGTCCATCACGATGCGGATTGATGAAGCATCTTCGATGTCAAGTGCTGATACAACTTCTCGAAACTTGTCAAAATTTGACGTGTAATACAACGCAGCCGAGATCCAGGTTCCCCACCTCGTCAAAACGGGCTGTGGCGGCAATGCGAGTTCAGGCGCTATTTCATGCAACATATGACATCTTGATGGTGCCTTAAGAAATATCTTCTTTCCATTAGAAATTAATTTGTCGACATTGGGGAACAAGCCTCGTATCTGCTCAGCAACACGGTGAAGTGCGTGAGCCAAACAAGTAACATGTAGCATTTGTGGAAAAAGAATTTTCAATGCTGTTGCTGCCTTCTTCATGTACGGCGCTGCGTCTGTCATGAAGAGAAGAACTTTTTCATGCTGGATGCCCTCTGGCCAAAGCAAAGCGATGGATGTTGTGAAAAGTTGAGCTGTTGGTCTTTGGCAGCTCTTCTGATGTCAGCAGATAAACTCTCGGCGTCTGATCAGCTTCCAAAGTACCTATAATCACGTTAGCAATATATCTACCCATGGAATCGGTGGTCTCGTCTATTGAAATCCATATCTTGTTATCTGCAACGCCTTCACGTATTTTCTGCATTGCAAAGGCGTAGTTTGTATCCACATAATTTTTTCGAAGAGTGGACTCACTTGGAATAACTTGTTTTGTGTATTTTTCTAAAAAGGTCTTTAATGATTTGTTTTCCAACTTCCACAGTGGAATTCCAGCATCAATAAATGATTTGCATAGCTCCAAGGAAAAGGTAGATTGACGACTTGACGTTGAAGCAAATGTTGTCATCAAACACGTTTGTAGGCTGTTTGGTTTCATCTTTTCAGCAGAAGCTTTGTGCTTAACGGTCTGCACATGCTGGGAAACAAAGTACCTTTTCTCACTATTAACTGCTTTGTCACACACTTTACAAAATAACACTGTGCCATCTGTGGAAAAGATATCTTTTCCAAAGTCACGAACATGTTGGTTCAGTTTACTACTTGAAGATGAACTAACTTTTGGCATATTAACGTCTTCTAAATATCATTCAAGTTTAGTCAAATACCACTGATGATCGCACACCCTCACACGCACGAAGCAGAACAACGAATATGAGGAAATGGCCGTGCGAGGCTAGTTTTCAGATACTGCGCTCAGCTGATAACGTCAATCATACATGACGTCATTTCCGCAATATGAAATTCCACGATATCTTCATTCACGTTATCTGCGCATTCCTGGTTAGTCTAGTCGTAACTAATACATGATAATTTTCCTATAAATGCCTATTTATGTCTTTTTTCTTTATAATCTAATTAAAAAGGCAAAAATATGCATTTTCAACGAAATAGGCATTATCATACTCATACTCCCAAAAAAGGCAAAAAAAGGCATTTATGGCATTTTGCCTGAACATCCGGGCTCTAGTTATAAGTAACCCTACGTGGCATCTCTGAAACCAGCGTTTTAGGACAAGTAGATTAGATGTCTGTTAGAGAATGTAGCGTAGTCGGCCACCGCAGGGGAGAGTGAGGACGCAGCCCAAGAGGGATGGGGTGAAGCTGAGAGGCCAAACCCCTCATAATTAAATTAGTGGTTTTCGCATCATTGTACCATGTCTGTCATCTCGTGACAGGTTAATCCATTCTCTCTCTCTCTGGCTCACACACACACACACACACACACACACACACACACACACACACATACACAATATATATATATGTGTGTGTGTGTGTGTGTGTGCGATTTAAACTATTTATTTATTTATTTAGAGAGAGAGAGAGAGAGAGAGAGAGAGAGAGAGAGAGAGAGAGAGAGAGAGAAGGACTTTGAAGTTTATTTCTGAGAAGCACTTAATAGAAACTTAGTTCCTAATCGAACTTAATAGTTTCTCGTGAAAAGACATTGAAGGTGGCGCGTTCCACTTCGTCTTAATCACGATACAAAAGGTGAAAAATGGATAACTCGTTTATACGATGGTGACGGTGTGCTGCGTAACGCATAATCAAACGCGCGTTTCTCTTCTCGTCAACCCATTCGTCCATTGCGTTCTAAATGAGAAACCGATTTGGGGTATTATTTTTGTATTCAGTTCGAAATAGATTGAATTTCATGTTTATTGAATGGTTAAATCTTTCTCCATCCACTCTCTAAACCTTTCTCCATCCACTCTCTAAAGTCTAAACCTTTCTCCATCCACTCTCTAAACTTCCATCGTATCTCTGTTTTTAGAATGAATAAAAAGACCTTTTTCTTTACTTTATTAAAAGGAAATTAATGGACTTGTTTTTAAGTTTTTAAGCATTTTACGGATGTCGTTTAAATTTTAGATTTTAAGGGTACTTTATTAAGGGCAATACGATAGTTATATAAGCAGTGTATCAGGGTAAATGATAGTTATTAACGCTGTTTAAAATAAATCTAGAAAAATGATTACAAAAGTTAACACCCGTGTGTCATTATAAGAGTATCAGAATGCGACAGAACGATTAGGTGTCTCGTCGTTCTTAATTAATTGCAGGAATTTGCCTTTGATGACTCTTCACGCTTCAATACACTCCAGTTGTGAATTTCTAAACGAATATATATATATATATATATATATATATATATATATATATTAGACATCTTTTTATACAGTTATCAAAGATTAACACAACTTCTTTTTAACTACAGTATGAGATAGATCGATGATAATTGAACCTTGAAAAACTACCTGTCAATTAATGGAACCCAGGTGAAAGCATACAGCTGGTAATCAACTTTTATTTTTTTTAAATAAAATTTACTCGAATACATTTTTTAAAACGTTTTTAAATAATTTATAATATTTATAAATTTATTTGTTTAATTTAGGTTAGTAATTTTGAGTGTTTATTTAATGAAGGAAAAATAATTACTGTAATTAAAATTAGATAATTAATTTAAATATTAATGATATTGGAACTCTGTCATGGGAACTACACCCGGCATCCCATGCCAGTCCCAAGCTCGGATAAAAGAGGAAGGTATAGTTACGACAGGCCCAGCGAACTGGTGAGTGAATACTGATGAGCTACTCAGGACGGACCTCACGGATAGAGAAGAAGCTATCTCCACTGAAAGGCTTGCTTCGGCTTAGCTGGGAAGGAAAGATTAATAAATTGGATTAATATATCATTATTTTACATATTAATTATTATATACCAAAGTTATATTAACATATAATATATTTCTATCAATAAGGCTATGCTGCATGTCAGCTATGAAAACAACACTCATTTTGTTTTCAAAAGTGGTTGAAAATTTTCAAGTTTAATTTCGCGAGTTTCTTTGCCAAACGCGGAACTTCAGTGACTGATTGATTGGTGGAGTTATTTAACCTCCTTCGCAACACTTAAGGTCATATGACGATGGGGACCTATGGCTTTAAGTGGGATCCGAACCACGAGTCGCTACGTAATCTGGCTGCGGAGGACAGTCTCCATTCACCTACTCTACAGAACCAGTGTCACTTAACTTTGCCGATCAAGGGGAAGTGGTGTGTTACGACAGTGATCATGACGTATTCCAAAACGTCACTGTTGTTTAATATATTTCTGAGACGCAAATTAAATAGTTTAATAATATTTTTATTGGAAAAGTAAATCCCAAAACTTTAGTCGTTTTTGATTAATAGATTTAGCCTGAAAATATTACTTCCCAGTGACACTTTTTCTAAGTAATTGGATACATTCTGTGCACTTTTATATTAGGAAATGAACACACACACACACACACACACACACACACACACTTATATATTTATGGCCGAAAGCAAGCCAATTGTTTAAACTCTGCTCCGTTGCCTGGAGCTGGGATTGTGGAGCCGAAGCAGAGCTGGAGCCAGACTAATTGAAGGGCTCTTGAACTTGGAGCTGGAAGAGAAGCCTGGAGCCGCTCCACTTATAGTAGAGTGAATGTCAGCAAGTTTAAGGGATGGAAGCCGATCACTAGCGATTGGTGTTTTGGACGGTTTGACGTTGAACGGTTTTCTTTGAGCGTGTAAAACACTAGTTGTAAACAAACCGGACCACTGATGTTGAATGCACGAATGTGCGTATAGTATTTTTTAATCGTAATATAGTCTCATGGCCATACCAGTTTGCCAAGTATGGGTAGTAAATCGTAAAGTTATGAGAAAAGGACGCGTTTTTTTAATAATAGATTAGAATGTATGTGTACACTAGGTATATACGTTGCGACCTTTTTGCGAAATCGGCCTTTTTGCAAAATGGCCGACCCATTTGTAAAAAGGCCAATATGATGGCTTTTTGAAAATGGGCATTACAATGCCGGCCACTCTGCAAACAGGCCGGCATATTGGCCATTTTTCAAAATGGCTGGTTATCTAGCCGGCCATTTTGCGAAAAGGCAGAACTTCAGTTAAAAGATTCAATCCAGTTCGATTGAAATTATTGAAATTTAAATTATTGAATGCCCGGTTAGGTTAACTGAATGCCCAGTTAGGTCAACTGTCCGCCCTTGACGATTGGTTAGGTAAGGCGTGATATTTTCGTTAAACAACGAAAATATCACGCCTTAATCTAACCAATCGTCATGGGTGGACAGTTAACCTAACCGGGCATTCAGTTAACCTAACCTGGCATTCAGTTGACCTAACCGGCCATTCACTGTCCAATTCAATGTGAAGTTCTGCCGTTTCGCAAAATAGCCGACAGCATTACCAGTCATTTTGCAAAATGGCCAATATGCCGGCCTGTTTTCAAAGTGGCCTGGCATTTAATGCCATTATGCAAAAAGGCCGATCTTTTTGCAAAACGGTCGATTTCGCAAAAAGGCCGTAACATATGTTTCTATATATATATATATATATATATTAGTGGTGGACCGGATATCCGCATCCGCATCTGCACTTCTGACTGCGGATGTTATGTGAATATTACCTCTAATAAATTATGCAATTTACAATTAAATTAGCTTATAAAGTAGCTTATAAGGCCCAGTCATGCACATTTCATGTAAAGTATTAAAATTATTAATGAACAAACAAATATATAAACCTCAAAATATAAATACGTGGTAACGCAGAAAATTGAATGAAACTTGTTTCATTGAATTTTCTGTGGCTGAAACTCTTGAGAAAGAAGTTATTATTTTTATCATAATGAAAACATTAATATTAATTTTAATTATTATGCATTGCCTGCCATAATAGTAATATCACGAAATTTGAAAAATTGTGTCATATATTCATAATTCTATATTATATTGATAGATTAACTAAATATCCGCATCCGCGGATATTGAAATTAAAGATCCGCATCCGCAGATGTTGAAAAACTGACATCCGGTCCACCACTAAATTATATATACACCAGTATTTACGTTTATATTTATTATACATATACCCTACGATCATACGCTAGGATATGTATAATACAAAAAAGAAAGAAATCATATTTTTAAAATGTATTAAATTACCTCACAACTTGCCAAGGCTTAGGGCCGCACGATGACAGTTTGATGGCCGCAGATTGCTAGCGTGCTACACTTTAAGAACTCTACTTCAGATTACTAGTTTTAATGATTTTGCCATCCTATTGTGCATTCAGTTTTTTTTTTATCTTAAGAGCTGTAGCGCAATAAAAAGACGCTAAACCTTTCCGTAATATATCATTGAAGTAGTTTTTATTTACTTATGGTAACTTTTCATAGAAAATTTGTCAAATTTAATTTGCATTCCAGTCCTTCAAATAAGAAATAGAGCAAAAATACATTTTGTAATTCATTTCTTGAGGAAGGTAAACACTTCTTATTGTCCCGTCTATCGTAATAGATCTTTATCGAATATTAAAATAATTATAATCACTGAAAGAGATTCTTTAAATAAAAAGGAAAAAGGTCTTCAACAAATCTTTTTTCCCAAGGATGAGCGAGTAGTATGTGAGAAAATTGCGATGCGTAAACTCATTAAAAATTTTCTCATTATTTTAATCTAAGAGAAGCCCTGCCAATAAGGAAGTTTATCGTCGCGTTCACGATGAATCTACCCAGAACGAGATCTACATTAACTAATGGAATATTTTATACGGTGACTTCCTCTTCTTCCGCTTTCCATTTCCTCTTAAGAGGAACTTCAAATGGATATTAAAAATGAGAATGATAAATATAATTTCATTTACTAATTCAACATTCCTACTTTACTCAAAATGGTCCTTGGTTTGATGTAGACAATGAATAGCAGTTGCGTTCAATATATATATATATATATATACAATGCGCCTCGGTGGTGTAGTGGTTAGCGTCGCTGACTACGAATCCATCGGCTCCAGGATCGAGACCCGGTGACGGCAGGCGGCGCGCAGCAAACCCACCTGTTCATTCTTCCATACAATAAACAAATTGGTTGGTAGATAAATGGGCACCCTGGGTAGCCTAGTGGTTAAGACGCTGGTCTGCTGGTGAAGCGTGGTTCGGATTCCACGTTAAACTGTAGGTCTAAGGTGGAGTGACAAGCCTGACCGTCGTCAGAATGAACAATTCGGGCGGAAGCTAAACCAAGGTTTTATATATATATATATATATATATATATATATATATATGGTGTTAAAAAGCTTAATAAATAAGAACACCCACATTATTATATTACGCCTGACATTCCAACAATTATATATATATATATATATATATATATATATATATATATATATATATACAGGGTGTTTATAAAGTCTATTTCAGTGAAAACGTAGCAAAAAGGATAAAATTCAATAACAATATAATAGAAGGCATACATTTAATGAATACTTAAGCATATGATTCTACATGAACACCATCAGTATTTCTACAGAGTTCGAATCTGTTCACGATCATATTAATTATTTATCTTTATGAACACAGACTTGGACTCGGTTGTCCCCCCTCCACCCCACCTTCCTCCAGTTGGGGTACTTTGACTAACACTGCGGCGTTGCCATATGCACGAAGTCGCCTGTGAGGCGAGGAACATTACACAGTGTACAGTACAGTATTTTTTTTTGTTTTATTTTTTCAAAGAAATTAAAATTTATGTCCCGAGATGCCAATTGCGCTACACACACATGCGCTAAACGAAGCACAAGCTGCACAACTATATATATATATATATATATATATATGTGTGTGTGTGTGTGTGTGTGTGTGTGAGTGTGGGTGTGTGTGGGTGTGGGTGGGTGTAGTATCAATATTGACTAAAAAAAATTTATTTCTTGTTGTAGAAAAGACTGACGAATAGAATGAAAACAAACACCAATTTAACACTCAATAATAGGAGGTCTCAGAAAGCAAAATTTGATGCCTTCTTACACTTGATGATCACCGTTTTTCAAACACTTCATCCATCGATGCACGCATTCGTTCAAACATTGGCGAGTTCCTCACGACTTTCTTCAATGGTCGCTCTGATTTTCTCTTCGAGTTGTTGTCGAGTAGAACCAACGTGGCTTTGTAGAATAAACTTTACTATTCATGTGACCCCCATAGATCAAGAGGCGTGAGATCAGATGATTTTGGAGCCCATTCAAGGGGGCGGCAACGCCCATTCCACCGATATGTAAATGTGCTGTTAATTTCGGTGAGTCACGCTGGACCTTCAAAAATGCACGAGAATCTTCTAAACTCCAGATACGATAGATATGACGGGTGACCCTTCCAAAGAGGTGAAAAGTAGACTCCTCACTGAGATATACATTATTTAGGAAGTAAGAGTTATTGAAAAATATGGAACAATTGTTCAAAAGCGTCTCACATAAATCCACACAGAAATCGTAATCTTTGAGATGCGGCACTTGAACGATTGTAGCTAATAATGGCCACCTCTTAATATCTCTTCTTATCATCCTCCATAGTCTATACGGTAATATTACCAATATCCAATAACGAGAATGCGCGTCGAACTGTGTTTGGATATACTGAACAGCCGTTTCTAAACAGCTCGCGATTATATTTCGTGCACGATGATTGGGGTCGACCGTCAACCATTGTGAATCCTGTCACTGAATTAAGGACCCCATTAGAATAAGCTTTTTATGGATGCTGAAGATGGTGTGGAATGTAGGAGTATTTCCGTATTGGAGAAGTTGCCGATGCTGTTTTTAAACAACAACAGAAGAATCATACACCCGTTGCCAAGCCTTAACGTTACATTTGTAAAATTGAAAATTTATTATCTATTATAGCAACCTATAACTTTTATAATTACGAAACAGAAAAGCTGTAAAACGATTTCCACTTTCAAACAACTTTTGTTTCAATCATATCTAAAATCAAAATATAATTAATTCCGTGAATGAAAGACAGAAAAGCAACAATTTCATAGATTTTAAGTTCGCCAACGTTGACCAGTTACCGTGGAAACCAATATACAATTACAATACGTGTTGAAGGAAACCTTTTATTTGACGCGCACTTTAAGAAACAATGCATATTATTAATTTAAGCATTCATTGGTTTTTATATTGAAAGCAATAACAATGACACTACTTAAAATGGGCTTCCAAATAGGAGATTTCTTTCAAAATACATATATTGTTTTCCCACAGCAATTGGTTGACGTTGAAGAATTTTAGTCTAAGAAATCCACGCGTCTTTCATCCACGGAAAAGGTTTATTGATAACTGCAACCTAATGTAATATACAGGGTGTTTGAAAACTTTCTGTACAAATTGTAATGGGGGATAGGCAACACCAAGACAAACCCTTTTCGTCTATAAGTGTATGTCCGCTGACGTCACCATTCGGCGCGAGAGGGCGCCGCTGCAATTTGCTAAAAGGTGAAGTGGGCTAGACTCGCGCTTGCCGCGGGCATTCTTAAATCGGACGTAGTACGCGTAACATGGAGCGCTTCACGACTGCTGAGATGGCTGACATGCATATGGTGTATGGGGCTGCCAATGGAAACGGAAGAGCTGCTGTGAGGTTGTACCGACAGCGCTTCCCAAACAGACGTGTGCCAAACCACCAAACGTTTGCGCATTTGCATCGGCGACTGCGAGAAACGGGAACATTCCATGCAAACATGCATGACACTGGTCGGGAGAGAAACGTGCGCACTCCTGACATGGAAGAAGAAATCCTACGGCGATTTGAGGACAATCCAAGCGCAAGCACGCGAGGTGTTGCACGTATCCTCGGTGTGAACCACGACCAGGTCTGGAGAGTGTTGCACGAGCAGCAACTTGCCATGGACGATACCCGCCCAAACATTGACGGCGAACCGTTCTTGATGAGCATGCACCCGTGTAGCATGTGGATTTGCGTGCGCCCACACGTGAGAATTGTGCATGTTAAACACACCCTCACGTGCGAAACAGGCCTCATCTGAGAACAGCACATAAGCAGGAAAATTAGGCTGCACCGCTGTCTGCTGCAGAAACCAGCGTGCGAATTCCACACGAAGAGGGTAATCCCGAGGTTGTAATGCCTGGACTCTCTGACGATGAAACGGATGTAACTGCTGCTCGTGCAACACTCTCCAGACCAGGTCGTGGTTCACACCGAGGATACGTGCAACACCTCGCGTGCTTGCGCTTGGATTGTCCTCAAATCGCCGTAGGATTTCTTCTTCCATGTCAGGAGTGCGCACGTTTCTCTCCCGACCAGTGTCATGCAGGTTTGCATGGAATGTTCCAGTTTCTCGCAGTCGCCGATGCAAATGCGCAAACGTTTGGTGGTTTGGCACACGTCTGTTTGGGAAGCGCTGTCGGTACAACCTCACAGCAGCTCTTCCGTTTCCATTGGCAGCCCCATACACCATATGCATGTCAGCCATCTCAGCAGTCGTGAAGCGCTCCATGTTACGCGTACTACGTCCGATTTAAGAATGCCCGCGGCAAGCGCGAGTCTAGCCCACTTCACCTTTTAGCCAATTGCAGCGGCGCCCTCTCGCGCCGAATGGTGACGTCAGCGGACATACACTTATAAACGAAAAGGGTTTGTCTTGGTGTTGCCTATCCCCCATTACAATTTGTACAGAAAGTTTTCAAACACCCTGTATATATATATATATATATATATATATATATATATATAATTTAGTGGTGGGCCGGATGTCAGTTTTTCAACATCTGCGGATGCGGATTTTTTATTTCAACATCCGCGGATGCGGATATTTAGTTAATCTATCAATATAATACAGAATTATGAATATATGACATAATTTTTCAAATTTCGTGATATTACTATTATGGCAGGCAATGCATAAGAATTAAAATTAATATTAATGTTTTCATTATGATAAAAATAATAACTTTCTCAAGAGTTTCAGCCACAGAAAATTCAATGAAACAAGTTTAATTCAATTTTCTGTGTTACCAGGTATTTATATTTTGAGGTTTATATATTTGTTTGTTCATTAATAATTAATTAATACTTTACATGAAATGCACATGACTGGGCCTTATAAACTACTTTATAAGCTAATTTAATTGTAAATTGCATAATTTATTAGAGGTAATGTCCGCATAACATCCGCAGTCAGAAGTGCGGATGCGGATGTTAAAAATGACGCGGATATCCGGTTCACCACTAATATATATGTGTGTGTGTTTGTGTGTGTGTGTGATGAAATAGGGTATAATTTTGAAGAAACAACAACTGGGATTGGCAATAAGAAAATCTGGATAAACGACTGTCATTTACAGGACATTTCCTTCATTCTTTTCTCCTTTTCTTAATGTCACATTTATTGTCTCTCACATATCACTAACTGTAGCCTTAACTCTCTCTCTCTCTCTCTCTCTCTCTCTCTCTCTCTCTCTCTCTCTCTCCTTCCGATGTCTGCGAATGGCGTTCCTGAATGTAAACATTTTTATTCAAGGGCATTTAAGGGTCAGTTAAACGAATTTTTCTGAGGTCTTAATGGAATTGCCTATTGAGACTTTATTTTCCTCTGTTTTAGGTTTACATTTCGTTCTCGAGTTTATTTGAATTTATTGTTCATAATATTGTTTATATTGTTCACAATGTACGTACTTCCGTAGTACAATGTTTCTCAATCTGAGTGCCATGAAATTTCATGAAAATGCCAAATATAAGTAAATGAAAGTTCAAAAGTTACTGAACATACACAAATTTCAAACAAAACAAAATACCCACGATTTATTACGTTCGTATGGAAATTGTATAGGCTCAGTTTGAAGTTACGTAGTGTTACAATATGGGAGGGGGGAGTAAACTAGATGGTGAACAGTGGAAGACGAACATTCTCCGTCGGACGTCAGAAAATGAACAAAGGTTAGGAACCAATGCCGTAGCTTAAGAGTTACAGCTTGTCATGTTTGAATACTTTATATGTAGTGTACAGTAGGGTGGATCACTTTTCACTTTTTTTTAAAAATTATAGCTGGTCAAAGTTTTTCCCATGATTTGGTTCAGTGGAAGTACACTGACACCATTTTTACCAAAATCGATAAATATTTAGGGGTCGCGCATCGACCTTGAAAATTTCAATTTTGGAAATTTGGCCAAATTGGCAATTTTTTACTGAATAAAGATAAATCATCAAATTACCATATTTCCTGAATCCTCTCAGTGAAAGAAATCCTCTCAGATACTTACCAAGTTGATAGGACAAGTGGTTTAGAAGTTATACTCACCTTGAGATAGCATTAAAATTTAAAATACCGTATTTGTCTCCGTACCTCCATATGCTGTCTGCCATTGTCTGCTTTTTAGGATAAGATAAAACGAATAAGGAAAGATGAAATGTATTTTGTATTAAAACGGTTTACCGATATCACTAAAGGCACTTACTCCGGTGCCCCTAACTAGGTTCAAAAACTGTATGAATCGTGGTTAGAACACACGTCATCTTAAGGCGTGCGCCATGTACTCTCTCTGCTAACTCCCTTTCCCTCTGCGCTACGTCATCTTGGCAAGTGACGACTTCTTGAAGTCACCGACTTCTTTCCGGCTCTTTTCCACGAGCTGAAGAAGACCCTGCAGCTGGAACTCGTCTTTTGTGACAATGTTCGCGTAATCTTCTATCAGTTTTGGCCCTCTCTCTGCCACGTCGTTGGTAACTTTCAGATGCGAGATGACATTCTTCAGATCACAGTAGTTCTTATCTTGATCCCACTTATTCACCGGCAGAGTGAGCCACGTAGACGCGCACACCTGCAGGCCTGTGAACACGAACCACGATGACTCATCGATCAGGTCCGGAAGGCGCGTCGTGTCATCAACCGAGACGTTGTCATACGTGAAGTCCTCGGGCACAGCGAGGCGGCACAGCTTCTTTGCCATCTCGTGCTTCACAGTGTCTTCCACTTTGTCACTGCAGAGGGCGGAAACGACGGTCTGAGGCCTCAGATACCACAAGTGCCGCCTGATCACTGCCAGTGAAGCCTCTGCAATCTCGCGATCCACAGCCCTGTACTGCAGAAGACGCTGGTACAACACAAGGTCATTCAGCGGGGCATCAGCTGCGACAGGAGCCGCCAGCCAGGCGGTGCGTAGAGGAGTGCAGTAAATAGTACCACTCTCTGAAGTTTCTGTACCAGCTCGTCGTCGAACTCCAGCTGACCGCTGAACATCAGGAGCTTCGTGTAGTAGATGATCTGAAACGAATAAGCACTGATGTATAAATACCGATACCACTCCATATAAGTTTGTTTAATGGTAAATTATTTATCTTATTTTTTTCTGGTAGGGACTTCAAATGGCTGTTTGCAGAAGGCAATACAATATTTAACTTCTAATTCAAAATACCAACCTTGGCCATCCACCTCGCATGATGGTAGGCTCCTGGGCGCATGAAGTGTGTGTCACGACGTAGCTGGGCCCCGAGTACCAGGAGTGTAATCTCCGCCACTTCTCGGTAGTCTTCTCTGACAAGACCAGAAGCGGTGCCGAGGAACTTGACTGCCTCATCTCGAAGCTCCATCAGCCACGTCACCTCCGCCAAATGCTCGATCTCCAGCTCGCGATAAGTCGAGAGGTCGAGTTTGTCCCACCTGAAAGGGGAGTTATGAAAATATTGCATGAAAACGACTGAAGTTTCCCTTTTCGACTGCTATTAACATCATTAGTAGAAGGACGCTGATATCTCAATTGCACTGAAGGCAAAAAATCATTGGAGAAAACAAATGCGCCTTAGACTTGAAATTCACCTTCTCCTCAGATACTGGAACAAAGGTTCAGTTGGTGCTGTGGTTCTTCTCTTCCAAACGCGGTGATGACCACTGCCCCCACGATGAGCTCCATAACGTGATGGCGACAGCCCAGCTGGAAGAGCGGTTTACCAAGCATGTTCTCCAGCCGGACCACCGCACCCTGCACCTCCCCGTATTGGAGGAAGTTGTGTCGAAGCACAGTCCAATCACGTTGTTCTCGCATCCCCAGTCTTTGAGAGCACGAAAGGTCGCCTGGGTCTGGGACAGACCGGTGCCGTCAGCAACAGTCGGAACGGCCAGCAACTTTCCTTCTGGCATTGGGGAGCTCCGGAGATGAGAATCGCCCGGCGGTGCTCCAATGATCCAAGAGAGTCCTGAAAACGTATGTCATACATGCCAATCCATTATCGTCCACTGGAATATGTCAATCCACTGTCGTCACTGGAACATGTTAATTCACTGTCGTCCACGGTGAGGGCAAAACTGACCTTGATTACTTTACCGTCCCAGTGGACGACAGCATGCCTCGGAGATGCGAAGGATTTCTGCACAGCTGTCGACACTTCACAACGATGTGCCACTCTTCCACGGCGAGACGTGTCCTTCGAGATACTGAATTTGTCCAGGTCTGCGGGCGGATCTGCCGAACGTAGGACTGCCGCCACGACACTTGCCATCTATGTGCGAAATTGAAAGGAAATTGACAAGGATGCGTATGGTTTTTATGTGACAAAATAATCACTAAATTTTCCGTCGTTACGTTTATTATATCTTTGTCAAGGAAAGATCATTACTGATATATACACACCTGATTATTGTACATCCGGAAGCGATCAGCCACTTCAATAACAGCCGGTGCATTGAGGATGCGGTGAGGAAGGCTGATTGATACAGTTGATTCTCTCGGCTGTCGGTATGGTGGTTCTAGCTGTGATTCGGAGTTGCTCCATGATCTGCTTTCTATAGATTCATCGTCGCTCTCAGCTTCGGTTCCTAATTTCGTTTTTGAGGTGCCTGGCTCATCACGAGATTGTTGTCTTGAGAGTTGCCGTTTTCTCTTGACAACGAACACTTTATCATTCCCACTCATTGTTGCCTGGCGCAGGCCCCGTTGATCCTCATAAAATTTAATATCTTCTTGTTTGTTGTTGTCTGAGAGCAGTCGACTTTTCTGTATCTCTTCAATAGTATCGGGAGCTCCGATGTCCCAGAGCTTGTTCAGATTTTCTGAAAACTTCTCCCTGCCTTTTCCCGCGTCACTGTCTCTCATCTTGCTCTTCTGCAGCGAGCGCCACTCTTCCCACAGTAACTCCAGTTTTCTTCCGCAGTTACGCCTCGTGATCGTCTTTATACGTGCCATGTTCCAAAATGCCAGAACATTGGCCACCGTGTCTTTTACGGCGGCCTTCCTGTCAGTAGTTTCCTGCTTGGCATAGAAGAAGTACTGGAGAACTTGATGGGTGGTTGGCAATTTGGCACCACCGATCGAGGAAGATGGCTGACCAATTAAGACGTCCGTGGCTGACCTTAAAGAACGTGGTGCTGTTGTTGCTGCTTTCTCTTTTCCAGAATAAGTAACTTTTAGAGTCTTCCCACTCCTGGTTGTTAACAGTTTATCTATTGTACTAAAGTCTAGACTTATCAAACAAGAATCAATTGACACAGTTGATCTGTAAAAAGCAAACTGTGATTAGTAAAAATATTGGTCATAGACATAGCGTGTGTGTGTAATTGGGATTTTAGGATGCGTCAGCTACTGATGCTATGATTACGTCCATAACGGGGGACAAATACGGTATTTTAAATTTTAATGTTATTTCTAGGTGAGTGTAACTTCTAAACCACTTGTCCGATCAACTTGGTAAGTATCTGAGAGGATTTCTTTCACTGAGAGGATTCAGAAAATATGGTAATTTGATGATTTATCTTTATTCAGTAAAAAATTGTCAATTTGGCCAAATTTCCAAAATTGAAATTTTCAAGGTCGATGCGCGACCCCTAAATATTGATCGATTTTGGTAAAAATCATGGGAAAAACTTTGACCAGCTATAATTTTTAAAAAAAAGTGAAAAGTGATCCACCCTAGACTGTACAGTTTATAATATATATTTTTACATGATTTACCTCATGTCAGAAATAAGCTATGCACAGTCTCCAGTATATATATATGTATATAGATACCGGGTGATTATAGATGATTTTCGATTTTAAATATTTATTATTAAAAAACCAACAAAGCTACAACGAAAAGCAAGAGATACAAATAAAGAATATTTCAGTGAAATTTATTTGTAATATTGAACACGTTAGAGATAGCCCTAAATTTAAGGTGTTTTGTGTTCTTACCGCTGAGAAAGTGTACAGTCTATTCTTCTTTGCTGAACAAACAATTAACGGTATCATTTAACGCGATATGATACAGCTGCGGCTGATGCCCCAGCTGCTAGAGAACAAAGCTGATGTGTAGTTTCAGCAGGATGGTGCGCTACCCAATTTCCACAATGAGGTTACAACATTCCTAAATGAGCAATTGCCTAACCGTTGGATCGGGCGTGGGAGCCCATTCTTTGGCCGACTCGTTCGCCCGATCTAACCCCCCTTGACTTCTTCCTCTGGGGCTATGTCAAAAATTAAGTTTTTATTCCACCAATGGCAACAACTTTGGAACATTTGAAGGAAAGGATACGTTCAATATAGGATACGTTCAGTAAGATATGCTACAAAATGTATGGAGGAAAACAGAATACCACTGCAATGTCTACAGAGCCACAAAAAGAGCTCATATTGAACTTCAATAGCTCGTAAATAAAACTTTTTGAGTTCTTCTTTATTTGTATATCTTGCTTTTCGCTGTAGCTTTGTTAGTTTTTTCATAATAAATGTTTAAAATCGGGAAGATCATTTGTAATCACCCGGTATATGTATCATATATACTATTATAACGTAGAATAAAGAATAAAGTAAAATATTGGTATAAATCAATTTCGTTCTTTAAAAAATCATTAATTTCATTTGTATTTTGGAATAAAGGTTACAGAGTTACAGAGATACAGAACTACAGGCTAACAAAGACCCTAAGATCCACTCTAGGCTAGCCTAACAAGGAAGTAGAAAAGTTAGAAATAGCAATAAAAAAAAACACTGAAAACTTTTACCATGCTTACACTTATACACTTGTAGACGCGTAAAGCTTTCACACAGGAAAGTACTGTACTTTAGTAACAGTAAAGTACAGAACAGACAAGGCTCTCTCCCTCCTCCGCCAGCCACTGCTGACAGAAAATAGTGGTGAAAAAAGATTTATATGAAAGTAGTATGATGAAAAGAATAGCTTCAGAATTCATTCACACCATTCACATTCATTCACACCATTCACACCATGCGTAACTCAGTTACGCATTAGAAGACAGCGGAGAATACAAGGTGGCATGAGTACTAAACTATTAATCCAATCTACGCTAAGCATTTTTTTAAGGAATTTTTTTAAGGTTACTGAACTTTTTTCTGTCATACAGATTGTGTCAAGATTTCATAAGCAACAAATCGAATTTACTTTATTGATTCAGTATTATAGATATTTCATGGACTCTTCACTTTTTTACAATACTTGACCCATGATGCTTGAGTGCAAACTATCGTAAGTCAAACTATAAAAAAAATCTAATAACAAAGCATTTATAATTTTGAGTATTATACTCATACCTGTATTCAGCCCCCAGTTAATTAATCTATTTCTGTTACCTTATATTTAGTAGGCAAATATTCGTTGTGCCCTAAATCCCAGTAGCCAAAGGAGAGACTGGGAACTCTCTGCCATACAGCATCCATCTGAGCGTCCTGGAAGAGAGCCAAAGACGCTTCAACGAAATGGTTCATCTATTCTGAAGCATCTGATTGTTGTCAAATGTGTCCCAAGTTATCAAAATGGCCATCATTTGAATATCAGACGAGTTCTATAGAGAATTTTTAAGCGTGGTCGAGAGTGAAATATTAAACAAATTATAAGGACAGTTTATGGATACAAAAGAGAAACCGCTTCAAATTATTTAAATTTTTAATTTGTCACGAGGAAATTAATATTTCAGAGAATAACAACTGTCTTTCCAAAAATTTCAGCCTTCGCTCGGGTGACATTTCGGGAATCTAGTAAAGAAATTTCATACCTGTGACCTCTTCACCATACATTTAGTATTAAATTTAAGATGCGTAGCATTTATTCAGAGTCTCCCATTTTAAATGCACATTTTTAGGGATTCCGTAAATATTTTCCCACTAAAATCAACCATAAATGGAGAGAAAATTAAAAATTGCGGACTTGCTTCAGATTTCAAGAAGAACATTCAATTTGTGTTCACTGTCTTATTTTAGAGTAATTATTTTTGTTATTCGATTTTCAAAAAAAATGAAGAGGATTCCTTCATTTTGTTTCGGAGATAGGAGAAGATTACGATATGAATGAAAAATGTTACCTTCGTTTTAAAACAGCGTTTCCCAAACTATGGATAAATTACTCCATTGGGGTAATTTGACTTTTTCAGTGGGGTAATTTGGTACTCTGGAAGTACTTCTAAAGTACAGAAAGTGCATAAATAAACGACATGGCAATAGGACTGGCTTTACGTTGGGTACAGGTAGGGTGGGGGTCATTATGAAGGTATCCATGTGAAAATGGGGTAATGCCTCAAAAAGTTTGGGAACCACTAAGTTTTTAAATAACTCTCAGCGTGCAATGATTTTATGACATTATATATATATATATTAGAACCTGCTTAAAGTAACCACTATCGGAACCAATTAAAAGTAGCCACTTTAGAAAAAAAATGTATATTTCTCCGAAGGGAGCTAATGACGAAATGAGTGTCTTTCTTGAATCACGCGTGATTTTGCTCTGAAAAGGATTATTTCACTAATTTAAAAAAAAAACCGATGCATTTTTTAAGGAAATGTTTTTATTTTAACTTTCTTTTAATTTAACTATATAACTGGGTAAAACGGGTCACTTTCCACGATATGCGGGTGTCGCTAAACAGAGAAAGTCTGACATTATAAATATATTGTTCACCGGGACTGCAAAAAAGTGGTCAATTTAGTCGGGTGGTCACTATGCAAACGTGGTCACTTGGGAGGTTCCACTAGACATATATACAATATATATATATATATATTATATATATATATAATGTAAAGAACGACGCTTGTGTAGAAGAGCGTCCGCACAAGATGAGGAGAGAACCCGGGAACCTCCAATGCTAACCACTGCACCAAGGATATGCTAACCACTGCACCAAGGTCCCCAATCAGTCACAACTCGTAATTCTCCTACATACGAGCGGAATACGAGCCTCATTTTTCATTTGCTCGTTCTCTCTCCCCATCTTGTGCGAACGCTCTTCTACACAAGCGTCGTTCTTTACATTAATTATACTGTGTGTTTGCAGTTTAAAAAAATAAATATATATATATATATATATACATTCAACTGCAAAGAACACGCAGTATAAATAACGTAAAGAACGACGCTTGTATAGGAGATATTCCGCGCAAGACGAGAAAGAGAAAACAACAAATGAAAAAATGAAGTACCACCTGGGAATCGAACCCGGGATCTTCCGATTGCCGGTCAGACGCGATAACCACTACACAATGGACTTCACTCTTCCAAATGCCGTAATTCCTCTACATACTCGCAGAAACCAATGCCCCAAGGGGGCACCTCCCGCATGCCGTAACATTATATACATTCAACTGCAAAGAACACGCAGTATAAATAACGTAAAGAACGACGCTTGTATAGGAGATATTCCGCGCAAGACGAGAAAGAGAAAACAACAAATGAAAAAATGAAGTACCACCTGCGTCTGACGGCAATCGGAAGATCCCGGGTTGATTCCCAGGTGGTACTTCATTTTTTCATTTTTTGTTTTCTCTTTCTCGTCTTGCGCGGAATATCTCCTATACAAGCGTCGTTCTTTACGTTATTTATACTGCGTGTTCTTTGCAGTTGAATGTATATAATGTTACGGCATGCGGGAGGTGCCCCCTTGGGGCATTGGTTTCTGCGAGTATGTAGAGGAATTACGGCATTTGGAAGAGTGAAGTCCATTGTGTAGTGGTTATCGCGTCTGACCGGCAATCGGAAGATCCCGGGTTCGATTCCCAGGTGGTACTTCATTTTTTCATTTGTTGTTTTCTCTTTCTCGTCTTGCGGGAATATCTCCTATACAAGCGTCGTTCTTTACGTTATATATATATATATTATATATATATAATATATATGATGCAACCCACAAGGAAAAAGAAAATGATTCCAAGGCCTTTCATGCAGAGCTGGGCACTTGCGGCATATTTTGCGGTACTGCGGTACTGCGGTACTACCAAACTACCAAACCGGTACGCGGAAATTTGAATGCGGTAGCGGTACTGCGGTACTTTCAGCGATCCTTTGCGGTACTGCGTTATGCGGTCCCGGTTTGGTAGTTTGGTAGTACCGCAGTACCGCAGTACCGCAAAATAAAGTTTCATGTATTCAGAAGTACACCTGAATACACGAAAGGCCTTAGAATCATTTTTCTTTTTCCTTGTGGGTTTGCATTATTCATTCATTTCACGTGTTTAATTGTGAAATTCATCCCATATATATATATATATATTGGATATGAATATGGAGACGATCACTAGACACGGAAGAAATACCGAGCATCCTGAAGGGCGCGAACATAGTTCCTATATATAAGGAGGAGATTGATCCGAGGCCAAAAACTGTAGGCCAGTGTCGCTTACATCTCATCTCACTAAAAATATTTGAAAGAATAGTTAAAGAAAAAACTTATGACTTTTTAGAAACTCAGGAAAAATTAAATGATAACCAACATGGGTTCCACTCAGGCAGCTCATGCCTCTCACAACTAATGGAACACTATAATATTATTGATGTTCTTGAAAGTAATAAAAACTGATGTAATATACACAGACTTTGTCGAGGCTTTCGACAAGTGTGACCATAGAATCATAGCACCCAAACCGAAATATATGTGAATAACAGGAAAAATAGGAAAATGGATATACTGTATACAGTAATCTCGTTAGTGAGCGGTAGCAAGTCGTTACAGTTCGAAGAATATCTTCATCAGAATCAGAGGTACTTAGCTCAGTACCACAAGGAACAGTATTAGCTCCATTACTCTTCGTAATCATGCTAACTGATATAGATGAGGAAGTTACCAGCGACACCACAGTAACAGCCTTTGCTAATAACACAAAATTTAGTAGAAAAATAAGAAACCAAGAGGACATAGGATCTCTACAAACAGACATGAACAGAATCTACAATTCGTTGGAAGGCAACAATATGAAATTTAACACAGACATTTCAACTATTAAGGTACGGATGAACGGAGGACCTAAAAGCCATGAATACTATATCCCAAATAGAGAGGAAATTCAGAGAAATTCTAAAACAAAAGATTTAGGTGTTGTAATAACTGATGACCTGAAATTTGAAACACAAAATAAGATGGCAGAAAAACAGAGCAAAAAGAATAACTGGACAGATACGAAGAACCTTTAAAAGAAAGGATAGGAACATAATGATTCTTCTATTGAAAACACTGATTATACTCAAATTGGAATACTGCTCGGTCCTAACACCCCCATATAAAAAAGAAGACATTAGTCAGCTAGAAGGGATTCAGAGAAGCTTCACAGCCAAGATCAATGGGTGCAAAGAACTAAATTACTGGGAAAGGTTACATGAATTAAACCTTTATTCACTGGAAATATTTTCCTTGAGGTACTTAAAAAGGCACGAGTTTGTCTAATATTCAAATCAGGAGACAAACCACTACTTTCATATCATCGACCTATATTCAGCTTACCTACAGCAGGAAAAATATTTGAAAAACTTGTGCACACGCACCTCTCGAAATATTTCGAGTAAAATAGCCTCATATCGAAGTATCGATTTGGTTTTAGGGAGGGCCATAAAACAAGCGACGCGATTTCAGCTGTACTAGACGTGCTATATACAAACTTTAATAATAAAGAGTCTTCTGTCCTCTTGCTTATGGACCTAGCAAAGGCCTTTGATACTATCTTCCACGACATATTTATAAATTATCTCATATGGCATAAATAACGTTGCTCTAAATTGGTTGAAATTATATCTATACAACAGAGGCCAATACATCAAACATAATAACATCATCACCGTAGAACTAAAATTTACACATGGAGTTCAGCAAGGAAGCATTTTGGAGCACCTACTGTTTCTGATCTACATAAATTACTTTTACAACTCATAACGGGAAAGGCTTCCAATATGCGGATGACACCTCTCTGATATACTCAGACAGCGCTCTCACATCCCTTAACGAAATAGTACATACAGATATCGCAAGAGTATGCGATTGGTTCAAAGCCAATAAATTATCCTTAAGTAAAAACAATACAAACTTCCTGTTAACTACAAAAAGGAAATTAATATCAGATATCAACATTGTTGTCAACTTGCACTTGATATCACGCGTCAATGAAGGGAAATTATTAGGAATTGTGCTTGATGACAAACTATCCTTTTGTCAATCTATTGAAAATATAGATCATAAACTATCGAAATTATAGCTTATATTAACAAAATTACATTTCCTTCCCACAAATACACTTAAAACGCTATACGTCTCTCTAGTTTATCCATATCTCACATACAATGTTACCGCATATGGGGGTGCATGTACTTACATCACGAACCCTTTAATCAAAAACCAGAGGAGAATTATTAGAAAAATAAACAAGTATGATTATTATGCTCATACATCAGAAATCTTCGATCATCTGCGTATATTAAAATTTAAAGACATCTTTGAAGTACAAATACATTCTCTAATGTTCAGAGTTATAAAACGATTTGCCCACATTATATTAATCGAGAATATAATAAACAATCACATACGTCACGAACATCAAACAAGGTGTGTATAAAATAGAGAATGAGTATATCTCAAAGGCAAACTATACTCTTCCATGTCGTAGAAATTCTTATACTTATTTATCAGAGGAATTATGAAACGATCTACCGAATGAATTAAAAGCAATCAATGCTCTCTCTCATCTTTTAAACAGCGATTAAAACTTAACAAAGTGTAAAGTTACTAAAGGCACTCCTTTCTTTCTCCTTGCTAAAATTCTCATTATTATTCTTCTAAAATTCTCTCCTATCACTTTTCACCTTCGCTTCACATTTAATTATTCTTTGTTCTAAGCGTCTAATAAAAGTATATTTCTTAGCCTGTAAGTTGCTTACAGTTTTATTCTTGTTTTATTCTTGCGTTGTATTTAGCTCCTAATATAAGTATATATCGTAGTCTGTAAGTCCCCTTTAGTCTTTTAAGTCTAATATAAAAATCTTATAATCATATCTATTATATAATTATAGTTATATCTAATTAGTAGATTTCGGCCTGTAAAGGGCGCACGTTTGCTAAAAGCAGTTTACAACTGTATACAGCATTTGTATTTAATAATGAAGTTATACTCAGCTATAAAAACTGTATGTATTAATACTATAAACACCCAGGAATGTCTGTCAGTCAGTCCGTCCCGCTCAGTTTGTCAGTCGGTCACGCTGAGGAACGTTTGTCGGTCACGCTCAGGAACGTTTAGGTTAAGTCGTGATATTTTCGTTAGCTTTAACCAAAATATCACGACTTAACCTAACCAATCGTCAAGGGCGTACAATTACCCTAAAAAATAAATAAAAAAATAATTTTTTTTTATTTAACCAAACTAGCACGACTTAACCTAACCAATCGTCAATGCCGTACAGTATAAAGAATCCTCTTCTCTTATATATATAAAAATAAATAAATAAAAAAAATTTATTGTCTTTTATTTATTTTTTAGGTTAATTGTACGCCCTTGACGATTGGTTAGGTTAAGTCGTGATAGTTTGGTTAATTTTTGCTACCCGCGACCCGCACGAAGGGCGGGTCTTAGGCTAGTTTGTAAATAAATAAATAAAAATAATCAGTAACTTTACTGAGGATTATGAACTTCTCTCTTTAGTTCTGTTTATTAGTTATTGACATTCCATTAATTATAATCACCCTTTATTATTGGAAGTATTCTCTCGGACTACGAAAAGCTTTGACTCATAATCCCTTGATCTTTTTCTTAATAAATGTTAATCGCAATCTTTGTGTCTTGTACGAAGTGTGCATATACTAGCATTAAGAAGGCAAAGGGATATCAAATGATCGTCAATAAAGATAGTGCACGAATATAGATTTTATGTAGTCTTTATAGTTTTCAGCTATATTACTGTATTGAATATTCAGAGCACACCAAAATCAAATTTGCAGTTAAAAAAAAAACAGGCATTGAACCTTCCAGACAAATAAATAGCAGTAATAAATAAATTTCATAAATATTATAATCAAACTAGGAACAGGTGAAAATAAGCCAAATAACAAAGAAAATCCATTAAACTTACAAAATTCGTCTCCTATTGTCAGAAAAGATAAAATGATGAAATTTTTCAGAGAACAGAAAATGTAATTCTCTATTAATTTTAAAGTTATTGTAATAGGTTTTACATTTATTTGGTAAAGTGAAATTGTTATTTGAAACTTACTCGAGTATATAAGATATGGATGGATTCTGGGTGTCTTGTGAATACACCATACATATGTTTTAAATATCTGTTTGACACCTTTTTAAGACATTAACTTCAGCCAAAGAGATATCCATAAATATTCGGAAATGGATATATTATAGTCCATATGCCTATATTATTGCAGATGGGTAATATAAAGATACTTCACTATTTTCCGCTTTAGATAGCTCCAAGATATCCCGTAAGTGGCAAATAAATTTATCAAACTAGTTCCTATTTTTTAAAGTATGTATCGTAACGACAAATCATTTATTTTGTTTCACTGAAAAGTATCCGGTTGGAAATTTCATATCATATGTAGGACAAATTCCTCGGCAAAACCGGAAAAATTTTATAGTTCCTCTTTACGATTTCAGGAAATGAGCTGAAGCCTATTAAGAGAGCATTTCGTAATGTATTGTACAGCAAGTTCCGCAATCAGGATTAAATGCTCCGAATGAATATTCTATCCGAAGGATTATAGATGATAATAAGGAACTTCAGGTTCTGTGTGAATGAAATTAGATAAACTATTTATCGTACTTCTTACACTAATATTTAAGGGCAGCAGCTTAGAACCAATTACAGAAAAGGTTCTAGCAGAACCCTAAATTCGCTTTGTAACAGATCTTTCGGAATGTTGCATGCATAATGTATCTACAAGAAGCTCAGCTTTGCAAATGTTTGTTAAGTGTTAACCATGTTCAATGTTTCGTGTTTCCCTGAGGTAACTAGGGATACTTAGTACAGTCTAATACAAACAATTTAAACCCAAATAATCCACTTATCCAGGTTATTCATCAGTCCTGTCATAGGTCTTCTAAACTATCGACTTCCTGGTATAAAATGTTTAACTGAGGTCTGAGGCTACACTTAACATCGAGACTGTTCATTTTAATTTTTATTTTAATCTTTAAATTTTTGCTTTATAACCAGTATTAACCAGTTATCAGCATCAATAAAACCTAGAACGAAGAAAAATATTTTGTAAATGTTTAGTGATTTGATTTTACTATATCCATTCACTGCAGTAGCAGAATCGACCCATCTTCCCGGTTATCACATCTTGGGGAAACAAGTGATTTGTAAGAAGATTCAATCTAAAGAAAATGGTCGGTGTGACCAAGAAAGAAGACACGCAAGAACAGGTGGTTTCGAAGGAGAAAATGGAGAAAGAGGAACTGGAGTGTGAATATAAGAGGGCAGATGCCCTGGCTCAACCAAGCGAGCGTAGTCGTTAAGAACAAGCTCTTTGTGCAGTTTGGGGGAGCCAAACTCCGAGACCTATCAATCCAACCAGGATTTATATATATATATATATATATATATGTGTGTGTGTGTGTGTGTGTGTGTGTGTGTGTGTGTGTGTGTGTGAGTGAGTAAAATACTAGTTGCATTGTAATTGCACTGCTAAAAGCCACAATTTTAATCCAAGTGAAAAGTGTAAACCTCCTTCGTCATATTGGCCTAGTCAGTTTATTAGGCGCTTATCATATATAAAAATTTTTATTTTTTTTTAGTATCCATGCTGCATACTGAATGTAAAAATATTTCTTTTATTTTTTTAAATTTAAAAACTTCCTATTTCAAAAAAGAAAAGTTTATAATTTTAGAACAGGTTTTTCTTTTTTTGTGACAAGAGAAACCCCTCTTCTAATACAAGGAAAAAATATATCTATAAGTACAAAAATCCCTTTTTCTTTTCTTTTTTATGAAGAAACCATTTTTATCGGATCTATCATTTAGTTAATAAAACAACATCATAAGACGAAGATTATAAACACCAATAGACCAGGGAAGTACTCCGTGGGGGGACGTTAGACAGGAGAGAGAGAGAGAGAGAGTGCTGGAACTCCCGTTTCTCCTGTCAATTTCCTCCCGAGTTGATCTTTTTCCGTGTCTCAACTACCCTGTGAGTAGTCCAGCATGCTCTCAAACACACACTTTTCCCTCTGCTCGTCACTACACGTACGTGCATTTTACACATTACACAGTCTTCTCAAAAATTATATATAAAAAAAAATGGTATGATGAGCCTCGGAGACATTGATTTTGGCTCTTTGCTTTTTACATAGGGGGGGGGGGCATTTTTGAGGACGCTCGCCCTTGGCCCCTCCTTCTTACATAAAAAAAGTCGACACTCAATTTAACCTAACCTAGCCCGACGTAACCTAAACTATGTTAACTAAACTAAATCTAACCCACAATAACTTGTCGATTTTATATCACGTCGATCCCGTCGTTAACCCGTGCATACGAATATTGAATATATATATTATACGTATATTGTCCCCCCCCCCCCCCAAAATGTTCCTATTTTTATTTTCCCGTTATTTTATAATGGATGTATATTTTATTACTGGTGTTTGTTCTTCAGAAAGGTAACAGATTGAGGTTTTCATTCCGCGTATACCTATACATTTCTAATGGTTGAACCCTCAAACAGTGATGCCGCGTTTGCAGCTGGAACAGAAAATCAAAATCGTTGAGTGATTTCATGTGACAAATGCTATGATGCAGGTGCACTGGTGCAGAGGAACTTTTGTAGAGAATAGGGATGCAAAGATCCACCCAAAAGAAAGACAATATTACGAATTGTTAAAAAATTTCAAACAAGGGGAAATGTAAGCAATCAACATAAGGGTAAGTGGTAAGTGACAATCCACAAGAACTATGCAACGTGTAAATATGTTTCATGAAATTATTACGCGCAGAAGTCAATTCTACGTTTGTTAGCGGAAGTAGGTATTTCACAAACATCTGTGCAGCGTATATTTCGTACCAAATTAAACCTCTTTCCCTACAGAATTCATTCACAAACTTCACTGACTACTGTTCAAAAACAAAAATGAATGGAATTCACAACATGCACGTTAGCAAAGCTTGATAGAAGAAGATCCTGAGTTTTTTTAAACACATCCATTACTCGTATGTACATACATCTGCCTAGGGAGATTAATGAGCCAAGTTAGTGGGAACGTCATGCTGGCGCTTTAGTAGAGATTCCACGTAGTGTTGCTTATCACAACATTTGGGTCGCTGGAAAATCAGTAACAGTCATGCAAAATTCATATCGTCAGATGCTACAAGATTTCTACTTACGACAACTAATTAGTTTGCCCCGTAAAAGAAATAACCGCATCACCTCATATTCACACTGGGTTCAGCAGGATGGAACACCTTCACACACTGCTCTGAAAACTCCCAACTTTTTGAGGAAGCATTTATCCGGGCGACTAATCTCCCTTCATGAGCCAGTGGAATGGTCCCCATACTCACTTGACCTCACACACCCTGACTTTTTTTTGTGGAGTTACCTAAAAGACAGGATCTGTTCTACCAAACCTAAGACGCTTGAAGACCTAAAAGCCAAAGTCTATGAGGTAATCAACAAAATCCCAACTGAGCTATTTCCAAAAATTACATAAAATATTTGTGTAAGGTTGAATATTGTGTCAAAAAAAAAAAATGGTGACTTTACTGTACATGTTTAATTAAGGCTAATAAACTTCTATGTTTTACGTCCCTGTTGCGTTTGTCTTTGTGTCTAGATTTCATATTTTTAGCGTTATTTAGAAATAAAGACATTTATCGGGGACACACACACACACACACACATATATATATATGCGAGTAGATATCAGAGTTCATTTGACAAAGATTTAAGTAATTGTAGACATTTTTTAATAAAGCAAGTTTTTATGCAAAACTTATTTGTGAATTATTTTCTGCTAATTTAAAATTAATATTAAAAAGATAAGTTAGAAACGTAAATTATTTTTAATGAAGCCTCATTGGAGACGAAACTGAGAAGTGAAGAGAGAGATCAGAAAAAAATATAACAAATGATAGAAAAAATAGAAAAAATAGAAAAAATAGAAAAAATAGAAAAAATAAGGCAATAAGTCCCATTCGTTAGACAAATCATTATGTAACCATTAAATATATATTTAGTTAAAGAGATGATACGAAGTGAGTAAAAAGATATTTAATGGTTTCCCTTTTTTTATTAATTTGTCATTCTAGAATATTAATTTTGTTTTATTTTCAATCTTGTAAATAAGAATATAAACAGAGAGCGTTTGAAATTTTGACTATGTCAGTAAATTGCTCGTATCCTTATCTCATTGGGTAACAATGCTTTTCTAAAAGTGAAGACACTGAGGTTAGGGGTTCGAATCCAATGATGCACGTAATAATAATAATAAAGGAATTAGAGCAATGGACGACATTAGTTGGCCTGAGCCCTGTGCCTGTTTTTTTTTCGTCCTCCTGACTGGTTATTATACTAGCGAATTAGAGGTTTGGAGACTGTCCGAAGCTCAAAATCTCAGTGATCCAGACCGTTCTGTGATCGGACTTGAACTTAGATATGTTGCACCCCTCTGGATATGTTGTTTTTTGTGGAGCGAACTCAAGGTCTCATTTGAGAAATCGTAGCGATTCTGAACGGAAATGGGTTTTGTATATAAACGGTTCTGGCCCAACAAGATATCCGCTACAACCATCACCTGACTCTATTAATTTGTACTGTAAATTTCATTTGTTTTGTATAGATTATTTATATTTATTATAACTTGATTGAGCAAAAAGAAAACCGAGCAAATTTCTAAATCGTAATAATTGCCAGGTGGAAGAATGTCTATCAGCGTGGTTGCATAATCATAAACATACTGTTGTTACCAAAATAATAATACTAATAATAATAATGTTTGGGGCGGTTTATTGCTATTGAAGTGTTGTTGTTCAGAGCCTAATTTATCTCCCATACTAACAGCTGGGGTTATATGACAAAGGAAACCTATACTGTACAGCTTAACATTGAATCTGAACGTGGGATTCCTAACCCATGGACTGACCCAAGCCAGTCTGAGAAATGGAAGGGGTAGTATAGTGACGAGCCCGCTGCACGTAACGTACTCGGCTCTCCCAGTTCTCCTTATTTTTTCCGGTTGGTGGCGTTAGTGCCCGTCTCAGTGCCCTCAGTTAGACGAAGAACGTAAAACAGATAAACCAACCAACCAATCATACGGATTGCTACATCATTTGAAGGCAAAGGACGGTCACCCATCCAACTAGTACCCAGACCCAACGTTGCTTAATTTCGCAGATCTACTGGGAAATAGTTATTGCAACATGTTCAGATCGTAGCCCACGCAGTCTATAAACAATCTGTGTCCTGTGTGTTGATCAAAGTATATAAATGCATGGAATATTGAACTTATACTGAAGTAATAAACAAGATAAACACATTACAATATTGCTTATACTAATTGTGGGAGAAAAATAGCCAAAAGCCAATATATACATATACATATATAAGGGTTCCTATTAAACATGGTACCTGATCAAGTAAAAGTTTATAAACGTCTGGGTGAAGTGCAGTGAGTGAGGTCTAAAAACAAATTTGTTGGTAGGCTGCGATTAAATTGTATAATTAACAAAGTTTGAACGGCGTTTTATCATCATTTAATAACTGTTGTCATATATTGCTATAAAGTATGATACAAAATACAAATCCTAGACAAATTACCGACTGAATTTAGTTCCCTGAGGACTAAAATTATCAGTAGAGCTATTGAATAAGCTGTGAACAAACGAAGTAGAATCAGTCACTTAAGTATTAGGAAATTTCTAATTAAGACAAATGATTAAATAATCACTCATTGAAAATTTCAACTATCTTTATCAGTAATCCCAGTCTTCATTATGAATCAGGTACTGCATATGATACCTACAAATGTAATAATGGGGTTGTTTAACCTCCTTCGCAACAGCTAAGGTCATATGAATTGGAGAGAATCTACAGCTTTACGTGGGATCTGAACCACGGGGTCGATACATTATCCAGACGCAGATAACTGTCTCGCACCCAACTCATAACCAGATTCATTATCGCTTAACTTTGCTAACAGACAAGAAGTGGTGTTACGACATTGGCCATGACGTAGTGGCCCACGTTACTTACAGCCTTTACACTCAAACAATATATAAATCTCCACAAATAGTCAGCAAGTCTATATGAATAAAGAAAATAACTTAGATAGAATAAGTTCCTATAAGTTATTTTAACTGTTTTAATTTATGTTGATTTTCATGCAACAGAGCCTCAAAACTTTTTCTGGAGTTAATTTCGTTATTTAGCGAAATGACACTGAAATTTATTGCTTATTGAAATTTATTGAAACCTATTGTTTCACTCCAAACAGACAATAAATTCAACCTGGTCATATTTTATTTAAAAGCCTGAAATTTGTGCTTTGATATAGGCTTATACCTTGGCAAAAATTTACTTGTTTATTTATTATTTATTTGCTTATTTATTTGTTTATTTATTTGTTTATTTATTATTTATTTGCTTATATATTAGTTATTTTCTTATTTATTATTTATTTGCTTATTTATTTGTTTATTTAGTATTTATTTGCTTATTTATTAGGCAAATTAAAAACTGTAGCTTACTCTTTTAATGCCAGAGGCAGACTAGTCCAGGCAATCTAGAGCAAAAATAGCTTCAACCTGGGCAAAATTGCTTCAGAAGCTTTCTAAACTGTTTCCAGCTCAGGAACCATTGCAGAATAACATATCCAAAATCCGACAAAATTGGACCCCGGGAACACCCCCAAAAATGAAATTCAAAATGGCGGACTGGCAGTTTCCTACGAAATACAATAAATTTTAATTTCGCTTTGTAGAGAGAGTTATGACGTTTTTCTTGATCAGTAAAATGTTTTAAAACACATTTTCGTTTCTAAATTAACCTATATGACACTAAAAATTGTATTAGGCGGCTAGTATTAAACTATGACGTCACGTAATGTAAATAAAATATACTGTATGGAGTGTATGTGAAAATGGACATTGCTACATCTTTATAAACTTATATTATATACAACTCTTTAATTCCTACTACCCACTATCAAATCTGCGTATTTGTGCTTGTCATTTTCTTTAAAACTGTTATTATGTACTCCTTTTAAATACTGCAACACAGTTTATTAATTTGTGTTTTCTGTTTCAGACTGACTCGGTGTGCGTCCGCCTTCAAGAATGCAGACCCCTGAGGAATTGTGCGTGATTTGTAAGGAGAAATTGGACAGCGGACAGGAAGTGGTTCACATCTCGCAAAAAGGAGCAGATGTATAAATGCATCCAGCCGCAGCCGTGGAAGCGATGTTGTTGCAACAGCTGGAATAAGTGTTCACGTTGTATGTAGGAAAAGGTTTACGGATAAAAAGACCATTGAAATAAAGAAGCGACAGACCGCAGCCGAGGCAATACCAAGGAAAAGTACTCGTTTTCATGAATACGCATTTTCCAGTGCTACTCACTGTTTGTTTTGTGATACCTTTGTGGACTTTTTTTCCAAACACAAACCAAAATCAGAGCATGTCAAAATAAGAACTACAGAGTTCTCCGAAACCATAAAAAGGTGCTGTGAAAGCCGCTGCGATGAATGGTCGTTTAATGTAAAAGGCCGTCTGGAGTATTATCTTCGTGATCTTCCTGCTGCAGATTGTGTCTACCATCACACCTGCAGCGTAAATTTTCGAAGTGGAAAAAACATTCTTCGCGCATACTCCTCCGACGATCATGATTCGAAGAAAGGGAGACCAACTAATGAAGAGCAACACCAAACATTCCTTCAGACCTGTGCTTACCTGGAAGAGAATGATGATGAACAACTGTTGATTGGAGACCTAATTTCCAAAATGGAGGAATATCTTCAAGGAAGTCAGAGCTCTGTCTACGAACGCAGGCACATGAAGAGAAAGCTTTTAGAACGTTACGGAGACAAGATCATAATATCAGGTGAAAGTGGGAAGGCAGATGTAGTAACACTACGAGAGACAGCTAATGAAATTCTTATAGATTATCACAAAAAGTCGAAAGAATGTGATATAGATATAGAGCTACAGAAGATTTACCTAGTAGAAGCTGCTGCAAAAAAATCAGAAGTGATATCAAGTCTGTCGACTCGCCTAGAAAAGATGTGTATCCATCTCCAAATGACATCACTGCAGAAAGTGCTCTTGATTACATTCCCAACAGTCTGAAATTGCTATTATCAAAAGCATTTGCGGGACAGGATGCTTCAAGAAAAATAGGTGCAATTGGGCAGAGCATTATGCAAGCAACCCGTCCTAGAGGATTACTATGTCCACTACAGATCGTTTGTCGGTTCAGCTACACCACAACTTTAGGTCAAGGTACCTTATTGACGTTCTCCATCAGCTGGGTTACTGTTCGTCGTATGCAGAAGTAACAAGATTCGAAGAAACGCGGCGCTGGCAAGTGGGTCTGGCTCTTTTACTGTTGATGAAAACACTGCAGTCCTTCTAGCAGCAGATAACGTCGATCATGATGTCTGCACTTTGGATGGGAAGAATACCTTTCATGGAATGGGTATGATTGCCGCAATAACTCCGAAGATCAAGATCCACCCTTCTATTCACAGGCGTAATGTTGGTGACAATGACATTAAGAAGATTGCAACCGTTGACATTAGGGAATATAGACACGTGAGAAGCATGTTGAGGGCATCTCATTCCGCGAACTTCCAGTACCCACTGCCACCATAAGTCGACTTAGTCTTCTCTGGCAGATATCTTCAGCAGAAAGATCAGGTCCAAGTTGGTCCGGAACAATGCAGGCAATTCACGGTGGATCAAGTGTCTCACATCCAGGTGTGGCGTCGATCACGTTCCTTCCCATCATAGATATGTCGCCAACTGACATGACCTGCATATTTTCGACATTACTATATTTGAGCAAGATAGCACGCGATCAAAAAGTCCCATGCATTATTACCTTTGATCAGCCTTTGTTCTGGAAAGCTTCCCAAATCATCAATGAACAGAGAGACCTGCAGGACATTGTTTTAATGCTGGGATTATTTCACACTCTGATGAATCTTTTGGGAGCAGTCGGTACTCTTATGAATGGTTCAGGATTGTCTGAAGTACTTCAAGAAATATACGGACCAAATGCCGTGCAAAACATGATGTATGGAAAAGCTGTTTCAAGAGCGATACGTGGTCATATGATAGTAGATGCAGCTCTTAGTACCTTACTAGTCGCAGACGTTTTCCCTCGTAATGAAGATGGAACTCCTCATGACCTCCATAAGGAAGCTTGTGACCTGCTCGACGATGTTATGACCGCCAAACAATCAGTTGAGGATGTGGAATCTTCGAATGCATTGTCTCAGATTGCTACCACTTTGGATGCGAAGAAAACTGACCTACAATCTACTTCGCAAACAAGTCAACTCTGGTTGGAATATCAGCGAATGATCAACATTGCACGTTCCTTGATAACAGCAGACAGAACCGGCTCGTGGGATTTGCACTTGCAAGCTATGCTGGAGACCATCCCCACAATTGCAGCAGCCGGACATCACAATTACCTGAAATCGATATACCTGTACCTGCAGAAAATGTTAAGTTTGCCTTCTGAAAATCCAGCCGTTAACAAAATGTTCAGGAAAGTAAGTTTGTGGTAAGAAGAAGCGACAGATTATGGGCCGGACTCGGCACAGACCTGGTGATAGAACAAGTACTAATGCGTTCCCTGAAAAGCAGAGGCGGACTGACACGCGGAAGTGGATTTACAGACATCCAAAGGACAACGTGGCTCTTTTCTATGCCTCTGTGTTCCACTTATAACTTAGCAATGCAGGAATACACCAGAGTTTTGTTGGAAAGTAGTGAACAGCACAAGGAAATGAGGGGAAGTAGACAAATCAGGGACAGTAATGACATGAAGAAAGTACTTGAACGTCTGGAATCCTTATCCCCATTCCATTCTACCTCGGGTCTCTGCAACATTGTAACAGGGCTAACTGCTGATCCTGGAGTTAACGTTCATCAATTGCATTCAATCGGTACGAACATTGTTGTAAAAATGATTGGGAAACAAGCCTTTACATATTCTGCCAAAAGATCTGACAAAGTGAAAACACTAGGATCTGCTTCTGCCGTTGTGATCACTGATGCTTCAGATATAGAAGTAGATCCTGCACTACTGTTTCAGAGAATGATAACTGTTGCCACTGGCGGAGACATGAATCTTGAAGATGTCATGTGTTACGAACTGTGTGCATATCCTCCTGCATTGTTCAAATCACGAAGTATCTTGAGGAAACCCGATAAGTCTCAGCTAGCTCATGCAATAATCAAATACACTGACACTTTACGCATGGAAGAAGTTCAAGAAATTCAGTGCACAGACCAGTACGTATTGGATGGTGGATCTCTACTACATCGTGTTTCCTGGCGTCAAAATGAAACATATGACAGCATCGCCAACTCATATGCCGATTTCACTCTGAAAACATATGGAAAAGCAATCATTGTTTTTGATGGCTACAGCAGCTCTCCTACGATCAAGGACATGACCCACAGAAGACGCAGCACCAAGACAAGCAGAAATGTGAATCTCAGTCCAAGCATGAAATTTGTTGGCCAGAAGGAACACTTCTTGGCTAATGAAACAACAAGCAAGCATTTATTTCCCTCGTAGGTGAGATGTTGAAGAAGCACGGGTGTACTGTTCACAACGCAGATGGGGATGCTGATGTGGACATCGTTCGTGCAGCAGTTTCCTCATCAGAAAATGCAACTACAACAGTAATAGGGGAAGACACCGACTTGCTGATTCTCCTTCTGTACCATGCCAAGGACAGTGGTTTCAAGTTGTACTATCGCAGCGATATAAGACGGGGACCATCTCCTAATCCTGTGTATGATATTCTCAGCATTCAATCATTGTTAGGCAATGACATCTGCAAGTATCTCCTGTTTGTGCATGCTTTCACGGGCTGTGATAGCACATCCAGAAGTTTTTCGATCGGTAAAGCCAAAGCATTCGACACACTGATGAAGGTGGCTGAACTCCGTTCAGTTGCAAATACATTCTGTTCTGATTGTTGCCAACACTCTGACATTGAAGCCGCTGGAAGAAAGGCAATGCTTCTGTTGTATGGCTGCAAAACACTTGAATCCACTAACGCACTATGTCATCGAATGTTAGTTGAAAAGGTAGCTACAGCTAAATCTTTTGTTACACCCGAACGTTTGCCACCTACCGATGCGTCCACAAAGTACCACAGCTTTCGCACATACTTTCAAATACTAATCTGGAAGTCTACAGAAGAGAAGATCGATGCAGAACAGTGGGGTTGGTATGTAAAGAATAATTCCTACTACCCTACAGCCTGCGACAAGCCACCAGCTCCAAATTATCTACTCAACATGATCCGCTGCTCCTGCAAGACGAAATGTGCTACTTCAAGATGTGGATGCAAGCGTAATGGAATGCCCTGTTCAGCCGCTTGTGGCGAGTGCCAAATCAGGGTTGCGATAACAACCCAAGTACCGGTAATCTATCCGATGATAGTGATGAAGAGGATTAATTTCTGTATGTTTGTGACCAGGTATCACTTCTTCTGTAATGAACATAACTTGAAACTGGGAAAAAAATAATTGTTGTATTATTGATTATAAAAATCTGTAAAAAGCTATATAACATTATATTTGCGTAATAACTGGTTGTGTTGTATATTGTTGAATTATTTAAAACATTACAACTGAAAGAAAAAGCATCAAATGTATCTCTATAAATAAAAGCGTAAATTATATATATTTTTTTTTTCGTAGGGAACATCCAGTCCGCCATTTTGAATTTCATTTTTGGGGGTGTTCCCAGGGTCCAATTTTGTCGGGTTTTGGATATGTTATTCGGCAATGGTTCCTGAGCTGGAAACAGTTTAGAAAGCTTCTGAAGCAATTGTGCCCAGGTCTAACTACAAATTGCCTGGACTAGACATGCAGTAGAATTGCCTACCCAAATCTGGAACACAACATAAACAGGATAAGAGATAAGCTTAACCTAAGAATCCAAGTTAGGGTACATATATTAATTATTATATTTACTACAAGTTTGGGTACTTACTTTTCTTCTATGGTAGAAGGTAGGTAGTCTCGATAATACGTGTCTTAGAATTGTCGAAACTACCTATCTTTACAATAGGTAGTTTCAACAATTCTAAGACACTTTTCGGTGCTGGTTAAGTGTGCGGTCTACCTAGCTTCGAGCAGTCTACCACAATTAAGCTGCGACCAACCAACCTACCAAAAGGCAGCCGTGAAGGCTACGATAAACTTTAATATATCTTAGTTTATTTGGTGCTGGTTAAGTATGTGGTCTACCATCTGAGTTTTGACAGAATATAAACTAACGAAAATATCACGACTTAACCTAACCAATTATCAAGGGCGTACAGTTGATCTATTATTAATTATAACATTGTTTGTTTCTGGAACAGTATTTACTATTTACTAATAGATCAACTGTACGCCCTTGATAATAATTGGTTAGGTTAAGTCGTGATATTTTCGTTAGTTTTAACGAAAATATTCTGTCAAAACTCAGATGGTAGACCGCATACTTAACCAGCACCCACTTTTCTTCCATGGCAAATTTGTCGCAAGTGAATATTAAGAAAGTTACAGCTATTTAAAGTTTACCCAAATATTTTCGTTAAAACTAAGGAAAATATCATGACTTAACCTAACCAATCGTCAAGGGCGTACAGTTGACCTAACCTGGCATTCAATTGACCTAACCTGGCATTTATTTGACCTACCCGGGCATTCAATTAACCGGGGGCAACTCACAAGTAGATAGATCACAGCACTGCATTATCACATGCTCACACTACAAAAATAATATTCAAACTAAACTAGGTCTAAGCAGGCAACAAATAAACAGGTAAAATTGTCGTTCAGCACCCAACTAGTGACCCCCACTTCTGTTTTTTGTTTCTAGTGTAGTTTTAGCTCCTCTTTCCAAATGTGTGTGCAATCTCACAACCTTCACACGACATGAATCACAATACACTGGACCTTCAGGCTTCACACGACATGATTCACAATACACTGGAACTAAAAACTAGCCCACCTCATAAGGCAACGTAACAACCTCAAACATAACACACAAACACCACACACAGAAGCCATAAAACAGCAGATACAACAGCTCAACACAGAAATAAACAACAAACTCAAAGAAAAACAAACAGAAAAATTTAGGGAATTCATAACAACACTAAACCACTCCACAGATACATCCAGGCTATACAAGACTATAAAAAGCATTACCCACTCTAACAGCGGCATTCACACCTCACACGCGGCTATCTGTCTCAGCCAAAATAATATCCCAACATATACACAACAAGCTAACATTCTAGTTAATCACTACGCAAAGATAAGTCACTTAAACAGAGACAACAACCAGAAACACGCAGACAGACAAACAGCCACACACAAGAAAACCTACAGACTCGACACGACCATTACACCCTTCAATACAGACCAGACCACCAAGATCATCAAAAACATTAAGAATTCGAAAGCTACTGGACCAGACAACATATCTAACATACACCTTAAACACCTGGGCCCACAGGGAATACTAGCTCTCACAAATATCAGCACATATTCATACCAGCACTGTATTATTCCTGACATATGGAAACAAGGTAAAATTATTACCCTACTCAAACCAAACAAAAGTCCAACAGAACCAGCTTCCGATAGACCCATTACTTTAATATGCACACGTTCCAAAGTAACAGAAAGACTAATCTTACAAATCACCAACCCACACATACCACTATCGCCTACTCAACATGGACTCAGACCTCACCACTCAACCACGACATTACTCACTAACCTCACGCAGCACATCATGGATGGCATCAACTCCAGACGACCAGCTCAACGTACACTATTAGCAACAATAGACATTAGTAAAGCATTTGATGCTATCCCACGCTTCCTTCTCATAAACAAAATACTCAACACAAACATGCACAATAACACTAAAAGATGGCTGAGCAACTATCTTTCGGGAAGATACTCACATGTCACATTTAATGGCGTCATCCCAAAAGAAGCTTTTTCCGAACGGGGTCCCTCAAGGCTCTGTTCTCTCACCAACACTGTTCAACTTATACATGCATGACATTCCAACACCCATAGATAACAAGCTTACCTTATCATCATATGCAGATGACATCACTCTAACATCCACCCACAACAACATCGACACCGCTACAAATAACCTACAAACATACATAAATAGTATACAAGACTGGCTCACACACAATAGACTCAAAGTAGCGCCCACAAAATCAACCATCACCTTGCTTACAAGCAATACAAAAGAACACCAGATAACTCCACAGCTTACACCGAACAACACCAACATTCCACACACTCACAGGACCAAAATACTTGGGGTCACATACAACACATCATTATCTTTTGCAAACCACATTCAGGACATTAAAAGCAAATGTACGTCAAGACTTAACACGCTTAGGGTACTTACAGGCACAAACTTTGGACACCAGCAGGAAACAACATCATTCATATACAAACAATATATTCGCTCAGTTATGGACTATGCTAGCCCATGCTGGGCACCCATTATCTCAAACACAAAAACACCATACAGACAATACAAAACAACGCACTTGGTATCATTACAGGATGCACTCAAACAACACCAATAGAACACCTGCACACAGAAACAAAAATACTGAAAGTTAGGGAACATTTAGACATGAGGGGAACACAATTCATGGCAGCAGCGACAACTAACCCACAACACCCTTGCCACTACATGTACAATCATGCACCGACACCTCGCACCATTAAGGTAACACCAGAGAGACATTATAACCAAATACTCCATTCCATACCACGCCCCACAGACATCACACAGTACAGAAGAAACACGCACACACACCTAACCCACAAAGCACTGACACGACTCGGTCCGAATGCGGTCGTCCTAGGTGCGAAGCCGCCACCCATTAAGTAACCTGCGTGCCGCCGGCTTGCTCGATCAGGGTGAGCTGATCGGCTAAACAACAACAACAACTAAAAACTACCCACGCAACGCTGCCAGACGCAAAATGGTACTGAAATATTTAAGTAGCTGTAACTTTCTTAATATTCATTTGCGACAAATTTGCCATAGAAGGAAAGTGTCTTAGAATTGTCGAATCTACCTATTGTAAAGATAGGTAGTTTCGACAATTCTAAGACACTTTTCTTCCATAGTAGAAGGTAGGTAGTCCCGACAATAGGTAAGTAGCCAAGTTTGGGTTGCTACCACTTTGGACTACTAACCCAAATTGAACTACTTTCTGCTGTTAAAATCGATGAAGACCAACATTAAGAAAAATCAGTTTAAAGTAGATAACAATATTAAATGGGTTTATAATATAATATATATAAATAGTGTGTGTGTGTGTGTGTGGTGCGCACCTGTATGTTGTTCTTCAATATGCCACACCTTCAAATATTAATTAAAAACCGATGGATTAAATTGTTCATGAAACTTAGCACGATTATTGTGAATGTTATTATGTGGGGTTATTTAACCGCAGGCGTATTACTTATAATGCATGAATTTTATTATTTATAATAATAATAATAATTATAATGAATACTAAAGGCGGTTAATATATTGAGATTAATTTCACATAAGGTTTAAACAACAAGAAATTCACGTGTAGATGTTCATAACATTAGTAATAATGCGGACTTGGTACTCTTGCAAGAACACTGGTTGCCTCAGAAGGAATTAAATTTTTTATCTACGACTTTATATACCATGCATCTTCACCTGTAAACTTATCTAACGATCTATTTTATGGTAGGCCCTTTGGTGGAGTTGGTTTCTGAATCAGAAAAAATTTGACAAAATACATAAGATTTCTCCCCGAGCGATGATGAAAGACTGATAGGTATTGAATCTCGTATAAACAATGAATACCTCTTAAATGTGAACTGCTACTTACCTTACAATAATGGCAGTAATCTAGATGAATACATCGATTTGTTGTATAAAATTAAGTTACTTCCAAATAAACCACAATATTCGCAGTGCATAATAATGAGGAACTTTAATGCCGATGTGAAATCAGAATTTTTTGTAGAATTAAGTACCATGTGCGAGTCTGCTAAATTAGGTATATGCGATGTAGAATTTCTAGGAAAAATAGCAATACTTTCACGTACAGTATGACAACAACATGAATGGAGGTACTAGATGGATTGATCACTGTCTTATTAGTAATAATTTAAAGGAACGCATTGTTAATGTTTATATGGCTCATATTTTGCATGGTTTCCTTCTCTCAGATCATAAACCATTGAAGTTAGTAATTAATTGTACCAGTTTAAATGAAATACGACATAATAACTCTTCAGGCAGAAATGAACGTGTCGACTGGTCTAAGGTTAATATGCAACAGAAAATAGACAATAAAGATAAGACAAACAAAGCAACCCGCTGACTACCGTTGGTACGTCATCTGCGCCTCTCAAGCGAATCTACCCCTCCCTTCCTTCACCTAAAACCCTACTGGCCGAAGCAGGGTTTAAAGAGGCGGGGATCTGTTCTCGCAGTTTCCTCGAAAGGGGAACGGCGGTTGCGGATCGCGGTGGTGGTGGATTAGCGGTAGCCACTAACGTGACACAGTACGCGTCCAGGATGACGTGTACGATTTGGTCGGTCGAAAAGTACTGCTTTAGCGGTGGTAAGGATTAAAATTTAATGGGCTGGTATGGCTGGGGTATGTTGCTGTCGGAGAAAAAGTCGAAAATCCTTCGTAATAACGACGTCCCCTTCCTTTCTCCGACTCCTCATTCCCCTTATGCCCTTCCTTAGTAGTAGTAGCTGCTGCAGTCGTAGCAGCACTTCTCCGCTCTGGCGAGAAATGCGTGCTGATTGATGCTGGCTGGCTGGCTGGCTGGCTGGCTGGCTCGCACGCTCGCTCGCTCCTGCTCGCAGGTTCTCATCCGCTCCTTCTACGGCCCAATACGGAGTGCAGTAGTAACGAAAACAAGACAAAAACAAACAAACAAACTTTATTCCAGTCTCAACAGGTACAAACATTATACAAGTGGTTCATAGAAGGTTCAGAGATTGTTGTCTGGAGCAGTGACTATGTTGGAATGAAACACTATAAATAATGAACATACATTTGCCTATGCACATTTTTAATAATTTAGAATTATTGCATCTTGACTGTAGTAATTCCTGTTCAAATGATTCTCACTAAACTTGTTCATAAGTATTATAACGATATTACATCTATACTAAGGGAACAGGAAGGTCCTGGATTAAATCGTACAATTGCCATGCTAAAATTATTCTTGGATGGAATGATTTTATAGCTCCCCTGAAAAGGGAATCAAAGGATGCTTATGATATATGGTGTCTCCTTGGTCGTCCGCGAATAGGGGCAGCTTACATGAATATGAGCAGAAGTAGGGCTCACTATAAAGCAGCTATAAAGCAATGTAAACAGGAACAAGACTCCATTCGAACTTCAAAAGTCTGAGGCTAATTTAAATAATAATAGTAACAAATTCTGGAAATTTTCAGGAATGAAACGGGTCTCTAAGAATGCCATCCCATCAACAATTGATGGATTGTCTGGGAAGGTAGAAATAGCTAAGTTATGGAGAACGAAGTATTCAAATATCCTGAACAGCGTAGGGAGAATTAATCTTAATGTAGGCAGCAATGGAACAACATAGGAGAGGCCAGTATATTCCTGCAGAATTTATGAGTGTTTATATTACCCCCCTTGTCAAAATTAATATGGGGACATTCTATCTAACTATAACTACAGGCCTATCGCTGTTGCCTCCTGCCTCGCAAAACTATTTGAGAAACTTTTGCTACGCCGACTAAATGATTATTTATGGACGTCTCCTAATCATTTTGGTTTTAAAAGGTCCCACTCAAATGACCTGTGTATTTACGTGTTGAAGGAGGGTGTATTTACTGTAGATATACTCTCAGCAATTCAACTAATTTAACAGACCAGGGTAATCGTAATCTGTAATCGCAATCGATTACAATCGATTACATTCGTTTCGTGTGCAATGTAATCGTAATTGTAATCGATTACACTAATAATATAATCGCAATCATGATTACTTTTATGATTACTTTGGTATTTGATCACTTTTTCAATAGTGAATTATCTTTCTTCTCTTCTCTTTCAGGAATATTGATTATTTCAGACATAGCAACAGTAAAGTCGACCGTTTTTATAACACTGTGACATGCCAGCTTCCATCGAAGCACCTTTAAAGACAAGTAAAAATGTATATAGGTGGAATTGACATTCAATACATTGAATATTTCACTATTATATTGTTATTCATATACAAGATCATTTTGATTATTAATATACAAGATTATTTAAAAGTAATCATGATTGTAATAATGATTACATCTAATGTAATCGTGATTGTAATCGATTACATTGTATTTTTTTTATAATTTTGTAATCATGAATGCGGCATGTACTCGTTATCGTAATCGTAAATGATTACATTACCCATATAATCGCCCAATGGTTGAAGTCTATTTATAGTTGTTGTTGTTTTTTGAATATAAGTAAAGCATATGATAGAGTGAATCACAATATTCTATTTAAAAAATTGGAAGACACGAATGTTTCACTATATGTTTTAGACTCATTGAAATTTTGGTGCACACACCAAACTTTTACTGTTAGATGGGGGCAATGTATTGTCCGAATGTTTTGGTTCCTCATGCGGAGTTAGACAAGGCTCCTTATTCTCTCCTCTGCTGTTTAATATATATATATATATATATATATATATATATATGATGATGAAAATAACCACGAAGGAAAATTAAAACACGAAATAGTTCTCAAACGCTTTCTTCTAATGACATCTTCAGGAACATGAAATTAGTGACAAGTTGAGACTATATATATATATATTTATATATATCACAAAGAAAAAATACAAATAATATGATTGGTGCAGAAACTATTTTAGGAGGGGCATACATTTAAACGTGGGAATACCTACCAGAGTTTTAGCGTCTTGCTCTTCTTATCTAAATCTGTTCTGAATGAATTCAAAATAACAGGATCGAGCGAAAAAAGGCTCTGGCCAAGGTTGAAATTGTTTGTAAGTTGAATAATGGCAGACTCAAGCATGTTTCTATTAACAATGTTGCTTGAGTGAAACAAAATTGAAGAATTATTCCAATCAATACAATGGGACAACTCTGACAAATGGACAAAAAGGGCAATGGGCGATTGTCCCGTTCTAACGGAATATATACTGATGTTTTACATGCGTGTTCAAATCTTTTCCCGTCTGTCCAGTGTAAATGCATTTACATTGGTTACAACCAATTTTATAGATAATGCCTGAATAATTCATTCCCATCAATAATTTTTCTTTTTATAGTTTTAGTTGTGGGTAGTTTTTAGTATTACTTGTTTCAGTACGTGTCTTATTTTTATTTCTCCTTTAGTCCCAATTTTTAGTTTTTTAAAGTTATTATTGTTTGATTTATTTTATGGTTTATTACCTTCAAGAATATTATATTATTTTATGGGATTTATATCCTGACAATAAAGCTTATCATATCATTAACTTCCTTCGTAGCATGTAAAGTCATATGATGGAGGGGACCTATAGCTTCACGTGGGATCCGAACCACGGGTCACTACATTATCTGCACGCAGAGGACGGTTTCCAAACCACCTAATTTCCAGCCCCAGTGTCGCTTAACTTCGTTGATTGACTGGAAACGGTGTTACGATAATGGCCACGCTGTAGCCCGATTATTTTGAAAGCATCAAAATATTTTACCATCATCTTCAATGTGTCCTCCTTCCCCTTTGGAAAATTACGTGACGAATCCAAGCAATGTAACTTCCAATTTCTGCTTTCTTGTCACACTGGCATAGACGGGGTTAGTCCAAGTGCTCTACCACAGACCGTACAAACGCGACACTAACACTAAGGAGTAAACTAAGACCTCCAGGCGCAGTTGAGCTTGGCGGCGAACATTTTTAATACGCCTTACAATATCTTTAATAAACGTAGTTTTTGCTTCCAGCCAAATTGTTCATGCAGACGAAGGTCAAACTTGTTGCCCCACCTTAGACCTACAGTTATCGTGGAATCCGAACTACAACCCATGAAGAAAGTCAGAAATTACAAAGTCTTCCCCCGCACTCGATCTCGCGACCTCTCGATCAGCAACCCAGCATCTTAAGTGCTTAATCACAAAGATACCCAGAGTATCCATTTATCTACTAACCATTTTTGGGGGTATCGAAATATGAACAGCTGGGTAAGCTGCGCGCAGGCTTCCTTCGATGGGGATTTGGAATCAGCTATGCTAATCACTACACCACTAAGTCCAGTATCTTCTCTTTCTTTACTAAATCTCTTTAAAAATAGTATACCAATTTCACCCCCAATTTAATTGTCTGTCAAAATGTCTAAACAGGGTTTAGATATATTTTTCACTGCAAAGATATAAATAATGATACAGTGACAAGCTTTCTGCACCACTCTGTGTATATAAAATGGACGTATAATAAGTGCTGCAGGGTTTCAGCATCTGCAACCCGTGCAGCACATTTAAGAGTTTAAACTAAGTAAAGTTTTATTGCAGAGCTTGGCTCCGTTGCATTAATATTTTTGATAATTGTTTAAGCCTACTCGAACGTACTTACGTACACATTCTTTATTTGTGTTTCTTTCAATTCTCTCTCTCTCTCTCTCTCTCTCTCTCTCTCTCTCTCTCTCTCTCTCTCTCTCTCTCTCTCTCTCTTTTTACATATGCATATATTTTACCAACCAACGCTCAAGACAAGCGCAATGACAGCTGAAGTGGAAATGAGATGAAACGTTACGTATTTCACACAGAACATCATTCCGCCCATACACCCATTTCAGGGTACGAGCAGCTCGCAATAGCATTGCCGAGTAAACGAGGCCTCCGTACGTAGTTCATTACCTCTAAAAGCAACATGCTGTGTTATCATAGTCCGAAGAATATCTAAATCTATATCCTTTGTTTATCCTATTTTCTTCAGTTCATATATATATATATTATAATATATATATATATATATATATATATATATTATATATATATATATATATATATATATATATATATATATATATATACTGTATATATATATATATATATATATATATATATATATATATATATATATATATATATATATATATATATATATATATAAAAATATATATATATTATATATATATATATATATATATTATTATATATATATATATATATATATATATATATATATGATACAAACAGACCGTGCATGGAACAAGGAACTCTTCTGGGAAAATTAAATCCACTATAGTACGAATAAGTAATGATAAATGACAAACACTATAGTTTTTTCTTTTTCATGACGTTAGCCCGACGTGGGCAACGGGTCACTCGCAAAGAAGTCCCAAAAATATAGCTTCCCTCACCAGCTATCTGCAAAGCAGATAGGATCCAGCTTTGGGATAGGATCTAGGGTTTAAAGCAGCGTAGCCCGGCTACATTTAGAACCTCAATATAAGCAAAAGACTCGTTACATTCACGTCGGATTGTGAATGTAACGAGTCTTTTGCTTATATTGAGGTTCTAAATGCAGCGGGCCTAGGCTGCTTTAAACTCTAGATCCTGTCCCAAAGCTGGATCCTATCTGCTTTGCAGATAGCTGGTGAGAGAAGCTATATTTTTGGGACTTCTTTGCGAGTGACCGTTGCCCACGTCGGGCTAACATCATGAAAAAGAAAACACTATAGTGTTTGTTATTTACCATTACTTATTCGGACCATAGTGGATTTAATTTTCCCAGAAGAGTTCCTTGTTCCATGCATGGTCTGTGTGTATCATAAAAAACCTCAGGGAACCATTCTGAGTTCATTCCCATATATATATATATATATATATATATATATATATATATATATATATATATATTATAAACTGCCTCGGTTGTTTGACTTACAAAGGGAAAGCTTCTTTTCAAATAAATTTCAATTCCTTTTAAGTTCAGTCAATCTGATCGAAAAGACGACGACTTCTACAAAACTCTTCATTTATACTTATATAGATACTGAAGATAATTTCATTCCAAAAACTTAAAGAAGGAAGTGAAAATATAAAATTAAGCAAGACTAAATAGTATTTTAATAGAAAGGTTGGTTATTTTTTATGCAAGCCTTTATAGTACGCCCTTATTATCCAATTATACTTTTTCATATAGAACTATAGACTTCTGATTCCTTCTAGGCTATGATTAATGATGCAGTATGCAGTTAGTAGACTGATGCCTATTCAGACCAGTGGTGTGCCCAGGGGGGGTTTCCTGGTTGCCCGGAAACACCTCCTAAGATCCTAAATTAATTAATTATTATTATTATTATTATTATTATTAATATTATTATTATTATTATTATTATTATTATTATCCAGGTTGCCTGCTTCAAGAAAAATTTTATCGGTAGAGCAAGCCCTATAACAACACAAATAAGTATTTTCGAAAACCAAGGACGTCACGAAGGTTCAATTATGAAAACACCCACTTCTAAAATCCTGGGCACGCGCCTGCAGACATCAGAGTTCATAGTCTAAACGTGCTCCAAATATAAAACACAGAAGTCTAACTCATTATACTTGAAGTGGATTAACTTTTTACTCTAACATAACTTGAGCTGCGAGTTCTTTACTTTCTCTTTTTAATCTAGTATTTGTGACAGTGTGCAAAATTGGTAGTTGCTTTGCCAGAACTGTGTCGCTTTTTGGAAAATTTTGGTCAGACTATTCACTCTGGGCCTATTAATTAGATTTGTTCTTTGTTTTAAACTTCCAGTCAGATCTTGTGGTTTTATTCAAATTTATAAATGATAATTTTAGAAAATACCAGTAACTGGAGTTAATGTAAAGTTCAGAAAGCTAAATGGAAAAGAAATGAGAGAATGTACGCTTTGATACTAAAAGGGATATTTTCTATGTGTTATTCTGTAATATATTTGTTTATCGAATATAATTACAGTAGTTTCATATGATGTAACTGTAGCCAAAGGATTAAATCAGCCTTTTTGATCCATGATTTAGGTTTATTATTTAATTTTTAGTTTTAATTCCGTGTTTTGATTTAATTAAAGTGTTTGGGGAACAGGTAGTTGAGGGGAGATGATGGTGTTTGTATGAATATTTTTTTAACTTCTTCCTATGTATTTTTTCCCGGAGAATTGGTATGCCTGCTATTTTTCATGGCTAAATAAGTCGAAATACTTGTATTTTTCAGGAGAATGAGTAAAAATGGGATGTACCAGGATAAATTTATTATATGCGAAAACCAACTACAGTATTTATAGGTTTTCATTCAACCATTCAGGGTATATTCTAGAAGCCCGAAGCATGTTATGTCCAAATTCATTGGGAGCGTATGAAAAGAGAAATGTTTCGGATTACATGAATTCTGGACTTCAAAATTTTCACAAAATAAAAAAATTCAAAATACAAGAAGATAAAAAAAAAAAAAAAACATAAAAACCTTGCTAATGAATGTTTTTCAAACTTGCCGAAAAACTTTCAAAGCTTTCCAACAAAACATTTACAGAAAAATATGAAAAAAGAGAAAAGTTTTGAGAAGAAAGGTGGAGCATGGTCACATTTTTCAGGGAAATTTTCACGTTCAAACCAAAATAGCTGCAAACGCAAGTTTAATTTGAAATATGAGCTGTTTACTCTATTGTATGAAGACAGTCCCGTAGCCAGGACTTCCCATGGAGGGGGGGGGGGTGAAATTGTAGAAAGGCGGACCTTTTGGTACAACGACCTAGTCACTGCGAAGGGGGTTTAGAATAGTTAAGTTTATAGTTTTGTGAAGGTTAAAAAAAAAAAATTAAAAATGCAAGTGTTTATTTATTAAATGATGTTATATATTATAATATCACATCATAAGTTATAACTATGGTTACAAAAGTTGACCTTTCCTGTCAAGGGGTAGTCGTTCGACCCCCCGACTTCCCCCCTGGCTACGGGCCTGGAAGATGGTTAGAACCATCTCTCAAGTTACTAACTTCAAAAGTGGAAGAGAGGTGTATAAAAAGGTGAGGACAAAAAATTGAGAAATAAATATAATTTCAAAGGTTTTTATCCAATTACAGTAGATTGAAACTTCCTAGAAATCAACAGAAAAACGATGTAAATTTCATCCAAATTCGTTCGTAAGTAAAGAATTTATGAGGAACACCAACGTTTTCCCTTAAGAGACTATTCTTTGTTTTTAAAACATTTTCGAGGTCATTCGGATAAGTCGGGTTTGGGATAAAAATTCGCCTAAAAACAAACAAATTTTGAATAGCATAAAAAAAAATTAATAATAAATAATAATTAGGTTTATTTTCAAGATTTTATTACTATCATTAAATTGAATTAAATAGCCAAAGTAAAACAAAATTTTACCAGTTAGTAACTTTTTACACTTTTTAAAAAAAATCTTATTTTTTAGGAGAACTTTTTTTCTGAAATTGTACCTGCGGTTGTACACATACAGTATATACAATTATATAATAGTTAGTTAAAAAAAACATTTTGGATCCATTGTATTTCTTAAGTTGTAAACTGGTTCGGTTTGGTTTGGACCTGTTTTTATTATAAAGCGATTTCAGAATTTTTTTACAAAAATCAAATTTTATAACTTGTTTCAGAGTAAATAGCAAATTTCGAGATCAGTATATATAGCAATTACAGCTCTGATAACTGAGATACGTGAGGTCCTCTAACACTAAAGAAGTCTTCGTGTGTGTATATATATATATATATATATATATATATATTATATATATATATACTGTGTATATACACACACACACACACACACACACACACATATATAGATATATATCAGTGGCGTGCACTCAGGGTAAGCTAATTAAGCGCCGCGTACCCTAATAAAAATCTTATTAAAGATATTAAAGACACTACCGTATTTTTCAGAATAGTCTACAGCAGAATTTTTCAAACTTTTTGAAGCCACAGAACCTTTATTTAAAAAAAAAAACATTCACGGAACTTTGACCAACAGGTAAAATTTTAATGATATAAGGCAAATGGTAATAAAATACAATTTATGCTCACTGCAGTTTATTATATGTAATTTATGAAATTTACACGTACAGTTATATGAATTTCACGAAAAAATATATAAGTTTAGAAATTTACAAGAAAAAAAAAGACAATTTACTTTTATTGACCTATTTATTTTAAATTCCCCTCCCCACATAAATTCCCCTCCCCTCCTCAGCATAAAAGAAATTATAAGTATAAAAAATATCATGTTTATTGTAAAATTAAAGTTTTCAATGAAAAATAATTAAAAGTGAGGAATTTTACAGTTATTGAAGAGTAATTTTAATTAATAGTTAATCAAACAGATAAATGTTCAATGACTTGGATGTGATTGCTTTTCTTTGGAGATAAGTTCAATATTTGGAGCAATTGATGTTTCCCGCGAGCGGATATCATCTTCCATATTTAGCCTACTTCTATATTTGTTTTTGTTGCCGTATATAGAGAGAAGGTCCTCTCGCAGAGATATGTTGTTACAAAAGGAGTAAGATATTTCAAGGCTCTTGTGGCAACTTCAGTATATTCTTTTAAAATCTGAATCCAGAAACTCATAAGTTGTACATGATTAAATTTTCTTTTTAATGTGAAATCAGTCGAAATATCTATAAGTTGTTCTTTCTCTTTTAACCTTTTCTGTCCCAAATTATTGTTGCGAGTTAAAAAAAATTTTAACACTTAAAAATGTTAAAAATAGGTATGGAAACGTCAACAAAACTTCGTTTAGAAATGTATTTAATTAATTAGAGTAGAAATTACATGATTCCATTGACACTATCAAGTAATAAGAGAAACTAATAACTTTAGTACTTTGAGTGAAAAAAATAAAAGCAACGTTTGTCCTTTGCTAAACACAACGGTAGAACATACTACTTTGAATGAAAAGCGTTGAAAAATGGTATATCAAACTTTTTGCATTTTGGACGAGAGTAACCCTTCATTCAGTTTCTGCATCTCTTTTTGGGTTCTAAATGCTCAGGCCAATGTCCAAAATTATCTGCCAGATGTTGCTATGCAGTTAATTGTTAAATTCAAATGCCATAAGGCATCAATGAAGCTAATCTGAGGAAATTATGCATACTTTTTGTTGATGATGCCATATGGAATCGCTGGGACAGAAAGGGTTAATGGTAATTCAGATACAGTTCCAGATGCAACGAAAGGATTTTGAACCCAGTCTAATGTTTCTATTGGAGGAGGAAAGAACCCCCTAATTGTGGTACGCAAACTAGACCGATGGTGTATCACCAAAATTTTGACATTTTCACTGAGGGAAACTTCATTTGTTAATAAAAAATCACTGAGAGATTTGGAAAGCACTCAAGATTTTTCATAACTTCCGTGAACTGAGAAAACTAAACCTAAAAACATAGAAAAACTCACCAAATCAATCAGACCAGTGCTTGTGGTCATCAGCTGTGTTTTGTTTACAAAATGGGCTCCTGTTTCTTACTGTGGCTGTCCACTCTCTCTTTGCCTACGTCTTTCAAAACACAATCCCTGAATTCGCAGAATATACGAGTATATCGTAAATTCATCCATGCCAGTTGATATTATTTTATCTTACCTTTCTCTTCTTCTCATTCTCTCATGACATGCCCCAGATTATTGCCCCACGGAACCCCATCAAGTTCTCGCGGAATCCTAGGGTTCCGCGGAACACAGTTTGAAAACCCCTGGTCTACGGTACATATCCACTAGCCAGTTATGAAGTTTATCAATAGCTACTATAATTATATAATATGTACATATAGTGCGTGTGCCCGCACGCAATATTGCTTACCCTAATAAATGCAAAAAAACTTCACTTTTTTCTACGTGAAGGTCAAAATATGAAAATAAAAACCCACTCTAATAGACAGAGTTTATTTCCACGACAGTTTCGACGCCCACTGGCATCCTCCTCGGGTTTCTGTATCCACCCGAGGAGGATGCCAGTGGGCGTCGAAACTGTCGTGGAAATAAACTCTGTCTATTAGAGTGGGTTTTTATTTTCATTGCTTACCCTGTAGACGTACCCACCGCACGCCACTGACATATATATATATAATATATATATATATATATATATATATATATATATATATATATATAGGGTGTTTCATATCTCTTGAGACATTGGAAATACAACTTTATGACAGTTTTATTTTCAATATACTATTACAGGTGTTCAGATTGTTCACCCTCAACTTCAAGACACTTCATTACTCGTAAATAGCGTGACTAAGAACAGACTAATATATTATATATATATTGCTAGAACGTTTTTCTAGATGGAAATCTAAGCTTAATAAGGAATAGTGGCTGGTAGCCTAGTTGCTAAGAAAATAATCTATTTTAAATTGCCATTCTATGGTCCTGATAGGTTTATCATTGAGAATAAAATTACTAAACTAACAAATAGGTTCTATCCACAAGTTTTCGTTCGATTTATATTTAATCTAGATCGGAGATTGGGTTTTTTAAAATAAAGGGTAAAATCTCGAACAATTTCTGTTCTTTCCTTGTGTATAAATATACATGTGAGGGATGCATTTCATCCTATGTTGGGGCAACTATACGTCAACTTCAACTACGTATGGATGAGCAAAGTACCCGTTGTGGAAATAGACCTAATCACCGTTCGTTCTCTAGCATTAGAAATCATTCTCACGAATTTAAACGTCCTATAAAGACTAATCATTTTTGCATTATTGCAAGGGGTAATAAATTAGAAATTAGAAATAAAATAAATAAATAAATAAATAAATAAATTAGAAAACGATGAACAAGGAAGGTGAAGGATTTCGCTACTTAAAATAGAAGTTTCCCCGAATAAGTAAGGCGAATATAAAAGGCGTTTTTGTTGGTCAACAGATTAGAGAAGTTATGGATGACAGTCGTTTTGATGAAATCCTAGAGACCTAGACGGAACCGAGAGGGCTGCATGGGAAGCCTTTAAACCAGTCGTCAAGAACTTTTTAGCTAAGAACAAGGCACCGAACTATGTGCAGTCAATTAAGGAGATGCTTGAAGCGTTTCGGTTAATGATGTGCAATATGTTCTTAAAGGTACAGTTCCTACACTCCCATTTGGACTTTTTCCGACCAACCTTGGTGACGTTAGTGACGAAGATGGGGAAAGATTTCACTAGGATATTTCCACAATGGAAAAACGGTACCAAGGCAGGTGGGACCCAACAATGCTGGCTGACTACTACTGAACATTAATCAGGGAAGCTCCAAATGTCGCCTATAAACGAAACTCGTCGACAAAGAGACTTTAGGTATGGTTAATATATATTGTTAGAGGACGTCCTATACAATACAACATATTCAGTTTTGTATACTTTTGGGTAAAACTTAATTCGCAATTTTCTCAAGAACCCCACGTGATACAAAAATACCAAGATCATATTAATAATCAGGGTTGAAAGTTTTATCAAGAACCGAACCTCGTTGAAGAAACAAAAAAAAAGGTAAAATTTGTTGACTATTGTTATTATTGATTAGCGAATTACTTTTAAAAGGTTTAAATTATAAAGTAAATCTTTGTATTTGTTTTAATGGTCTAATATTTGAACTTGCGGCTTCTCAATTATAGTTTTAATTACATATTTTATAACTACCGCATTTTTCCGGGTTCTATCACTAAAGATGATGAGAGCCTCCCCAAAAGCTTTGTAGCTTTGTCAAGAATAAATATTCGTTCAAGAATTTGTCGTGTTGTTCCTTATATATATATATATAAAGGGTGGCCTATATATCGTATTTGGGTTGGGGAGTGAAAGACGTTTTATCCCTGAAAATATATTATCATAATAAATCAAACTCACTGAATGAATATTGTTGTTCCTTGTTTACGAAGGCCATCCAAGAACTTCATATATATATATATATTATATATATATATATATATATATATATATATTACCTGGGGTACCCGGTATTAACCGGGAATTTAAGAAAAGAAAACACCAAGTTAGAATATCACAGATAACTGAATTGAATATTCTGTTAGGTCAACTGTACGCCCTTGACGAATGATTACGTTAAATCGTGATATTTTCGTTAGTTTCAACGAAAATATCACGACTTAACCTAACCAGTAGTCAAGGACGTACATTTGACGACCTAACCGGGCATTCAATTAACCTAACCGGGCATTCAATAATTTTTCTGTAGGTTTCGATTAATTTTAAGCAACTTTTACCTAATAATTAATTTTTTCTTCCGAGAAGTTGTTTCCGTGTTTTAGAGTGAGACAGACAGTTATATAGGTCCCCCCAATTACTGGAGGTTCAATTATTTGGTCAATAAAACTATAGTCATGAAAATCTTAAGCTTCACAAATCTTGACACAATGTGAAGCTCAAGATTTTCGTGGCTGCGTTCTTTTCTATAGTTTTATTGACCAAATAATTGAACCGGCAGTAATTGGGGGCATGCTGTCCCCCAGTTACTGGCAACACCGTCCGTAGGGCCCTGTTTAGCGAATTCAGCTCTTTTTAGAGACCCCAGTGTTCACGAACAGACAGACATACACACAACTTGCTTTTATATAGTAAATATAATATATATATATATATATATATATATTTATATATATATATATATATATATATATATATATCGTAGGGTTTACTGGTAGATCATATGAATTTAAGTCCGGGAAAGTAATGCTAACATTATACACGCGGTAAGTGTCAAATCAGTGGGTAAACATTTTAACTCTAATGAAGCTGAACATTTTTACTTCAATCGTATAGTTAATACGCGCAATGGATTGCCAGCCAACGTTGTTCAAAGTAATTCGGTCGAGTCATTTAAAAAGACTAGATGCTTATCTTGCCTTAAACCCTCAGTTAGAAGCATTTATTCGCACATAAAAGTATTGTGGGATTTTTTATTTGGATTCTCCCTTCTTTGCTTACAAAATTTTACTTATCTTTAAATTTTCTTCTCTCTTTTAACTTCCATTTTCTTAAACAGACAGCCTCGTAGGAATCACCCGTTATGTTGCTCTTTGGTGTCCCTTATATATATATATATATATATATATATATATATATATATATATATATATATATATATATATATATATATATAGATATATATATATTTCTGACAAGGAAGGAAGAGCGTGTGGATTGGAATAAAAGAGAGAGAAAACATGTTAAAATTATTCCACAGGGATAAATCACTGGATGAGAGAGAGAGAGAGAGAGAGAGAGAGAGAGAGAGAGAGAGAGAGAGAGTTAAAGTTTTGGAAAAATAAGAGGGGAAATATTGAGTTAAAGAAAAAGTAATTTAAAAACCAAGAAGAAACCCCTTGTGAAAGCTGAACAACCAACAGGAGCGTACCTGTTTCGTTACTTAGTCATAAATTGCTGACCTCCGCAAATACCATAATCCCTCTATCTATCTATCTATCTTACAGAGAAAGAGAGAATAATCACTAATTTATAATGGAATTGTTGCGATTAATTGTGCTCTATATAATTATGTGTTCATTGAATATTTATTCATCTTTATTCATAGTAATTAACTGTATCATTTAATGCAGGGGTTTTTTAAGCTGGGGTACGCCTGAAATTTATTACGGGGTATGCATATGTCATTATTATTATATTTGTAGAGTTATGAACATCAATACAACATAACTGAATGTCATTCTTGTATTTTCTACGAATTCACCCTTTTACGGGGTACGTGGGTAGCACTGACAATGTAAAAGGGGTACACGGTAGACGAAAGGTTAAAAACCCCTGATTTAATGCAATGTAGCCACGCACGAGGAATGATAGGAAGCTTTTGCGTCATCTGAATTAAAGTGACGCATAAATGATTAATTAACGTTACTGAACTTGAATGTAAAGTTCTGAAACCGTTACTGACGGTAACAGATCATTTTGTTGTAACGAACAATGTGTACAAGTGTAATAATAAAAAAGTAAGAAATTAGATATACAGAGTGATTCCAAAAAGTGTTCCCAAAAAATAAGTTATTGCACATTATTTTTGGGAACACCTTTTTGGATTTCCCTGTATATATATATGTTACATAATTCGTATGAAGAAGCTGTGAACACAAACGGATGAATAAGTAAAAAGAACTGTTAGACCTGAACTGGACACAAAAAATAGTTCAATAATGGCACGACCACTCTGAAAAATGCGTCCTGCTAAAAGGCAAATCTTTTTTGTGTGCATAATAATAAACCTTAAAGAGGACAGAACAAGAATAACACATAAAACACGCAAAACATATGGAGTTAAACATTTGGCGTTAAAAATTTGAAGTTAAAAAACAAAAATTATTTAGCGGGAACTTTTAACATATACTGTATACTGAGAATAGAATTTCATTAGGATGCGAGACATTCTGTCAGCGAACAAATGCCCTTAGGTGAAGACAGTATTTCCATCAAACTTCAATGTTTGATGAAATACCTTTCGGGGAACTGAAAATGATTTAATCGAAGTGGGTGGCGCCATCTACTAGGAGAAATGTCAATTAAATACCATTTTAGTTTATTTTCATTAATTGAGTGTAATTACATGCATATCAGTTTTGTGTTAATCAGGAACATACTAACATCAACTTAAGTTTTAAAATTAAATGTAATAGAAATAAATTTACCTTACCTCTGCGAGACTCAACCTATGCCAGTGAAGATTCGCATTTTACGAGCCGCCACGTTAACGACTCAGCCATGAGACGTTAAGGTATAGTACGTTCGAAAAGTCTCTCCGCAGCGCTATGTTAAACGCATAGGAAATTGAAAAACTACAATGTTTTCATTCAACCATGATTTAGTGATTTTATTACATAACCTTTTGATTTTACAGCATGTGTTGAAAGTGTTTTCCACCATTTTGTAAGCACAGAGCAACTCGTCTACACTTGTCAAACACTTTTGACAACAAGCACGTTGACTGCGGAGAGACTTTTCGAACGCACTCTAATGAGGGAGTTTTGTATTCTGTATACACTGCGCCCTCGATATATGCAAGGGATAGGTTCTGCTAAAACCTCGCATAATGTAAATTCGCATATATCGAACGTATAGTTAAATGAAAAAAATAGGGATGCGTTCCACAACCAGTTTTTTTTACCCTCCCGGCATCCCCAACAATAAATATGCCACTTTTTTATATAAAAAACATTCAACAAGATAACAGTAATGCTATATTACATCAATACTGTACAGTATAAATATTAAAGGACATAGTAAGCTGAAGGCCCAGTAATAGGCAGAGGACGTTTAGAAGCCATGTCTACAATAAACAGTAAGACAAAACTGGAAAAAGCACTAAAAAATAGTGAAAAACACAACACAGTCTAGAGCACAACGCACACGCTATAACGGTTTCTGCGAGACTGTTGTTGTTTGGCGGGAACACGTCGGTGCGCTCAGCGGCTCAGCAATATTTCACACTAGGTGGCGCATAAATGCGAATTTTTTCCGCATATACTGAATTCTTGGTAGAAATAGGGTCTTCGCATAACAGCGAATTCGTATATGCTGAAGACGCATATATCGAGGGAGCAGTGTATACTCTTTCGCAATGGTTTCAGTATTTATATTTTAATATGTATACTGTTTTTGTTTATATATATGTGTAAAAATGAACAATGAATAATTCCTATATTTATATATTCTTATTCATGCATATAATTCTTATATTCATTCATATAATTCATATATTTATATAATCTTTATATTCTTATATATTTATATTCATATATTCATTTTTACATATAGAGTCCAAACTCGTATAACGCTGACACAGTTCGGATAAAGTTTTTTGATTTACTTTCTATTTTATTTTTGCTGAATAATTGGTGAATTATATCTTTTAAATTACTTAATCATTTTTTTAGATTTAGCTTAATAATGTAATCTTGTTAAATTCTGCAATGTTCATTTTCTTTATACATTCTCTCTTTGTTTTAAAAGATGAAGTCATGTCTTGCTTAACGTTAAATTTTAAATCTTAAGCATTTAATTTTTGCTCAATTGCATGTTTAATTGTAATTCATAATAAAATGCATATTTCAGTTTCCATTTTTAGTTAACTCGGCGGTTTAAAATAAAAATATGGCTTCATCTTCAAATATCTTGCTTATCTGTCCAGACATTGCTACAGCTAAAATATTTACCTTATCTTCAAATATTTTTGCAAAATAATTCAGTCTATTGGTAATAAAAAAAAAAACAGGTCAACATTAAATAATAATGATGTCACCAAAAATTCAATATAAATAGTGAAACAATTTTTCAAATTGTTATTCTGATTCTGAATGTCTGATCTAACTTAGAGGCTGAGCATTACCTGTAACATTTTCGCAGTAAACTAGAGTAAGAGAATATCTTTGTCTTTTCCTTCGAACCTTGCTCTCTTCAGAGAACTTAGTCTTAAATAGAGAAAAATACTTTCCCGATACGTTACAAAAGAATCGGGGAACCTTCAGAGAAATTAGTCAGCTTCACAGAATCCTCCGATCCACTGCAAGAAGAAATCGGAGAGTAGTATGAGACACTACTGTGATTCCCTATACGGTACCAGCTACTCCGGAGTAACAAATCCGTTGCTGCCACCTAACCAGAACCCCCGTCAACTTCGAACCGCCCAAGGCCATAGACGGGGGAAGGGGGATTAACATATGTATATATTTTCTTTCTAAGAGATGCCGCTAAATATTTTTTTTTTTTTAACTTTAAATTTTTAACGCCAAATGTTTTTGTTATTCTTGTCTTGTTCTTTTTAAGGTTTATTATTATGCACATAAAAAGATTTACACTTTAGCAGGACACATTTTTCAGACTGGTCCATCAATTGAGGTTAGGTTTTGTGGGCAGATGAGTCAAAATTTAAAATGTTTGGGAGTAAAAGAAGACAGCACGTACGACGGCAGCAGGGTGAGAGATACTATATATTTTTTCAACCAAGAGTAAAGCATGGTGGAGGCTCTATAAATGTTTGGGGTCCATAAGTTCATCTGGATTGGGTCCCTTGTGAAAATCGATGATACTTTAACTAAAGAACAGTACAAGCGAATTCTTCAGCTGCATGCTGTACCAGATGTAAGACGTTTGATTAGACAAAGGTTCATCTTCCTACACACAGCACGGATTGTAAAAACATAATTGAGGGGTCGCGCGTCTTAAGATACCTAAGCGCCACCACAGGCGAAAACGTGTTTTTGATGGATATCACTATTTTCACCCTTCCTCTATCGCGTGGTTTGGGTTATAATGACCTTACGACACTAGAAGTATGGTTGAAAACCTTATGAAGCAAACTACTTTTTTCACCTCTATCGCCAGCCAAAAGTTCATCCAAAGTTCGGCATAATAAGAAAATAAAAAAATTTAAAAAATAAATATAAAATATAAAATATGAAAATCTATTCCAAAAACTCATAAACATTTTCATTAGCACACTTAGAACTCTAATTTAGCCAAAAATGAACGTTCTAGCTCAATTAATAACAGAGATACTATTGCGAGAATATTGCTGAACTTTGGAGGCGATTTCTGGCGAATTTTAATTTTGGCGCCTAGGTACCTTAAGACGCGGGACCCCTCATATATGAAGGGGAAAGAGGACGCTGGAGAACTAAAAATTATAGAAGTCCCATCACAAAACCTTGGCATAAATCCATTGAGGCTGTATGGGACGTTGTAGACGCTGAGAAGTGTAAACTGAAGCCATCTGATACTGAACAACTGTAAAAGACCTGCAGAATACTTGGATGAACATTCCACCATCAGTGGTAAAGAAATACACTGACAGAATTATTAACAGGGTCCAAGCTGACAAGTAATGACAAGTGGAGACACACTAAATACTTTGTTACTTTATTTGAGTTTGAAAGACGTTTCAGGATCGAACTGCGGTCAACCCCTCTGCAGCATCCCGCCTCATTTACATTTACATATCGATATCGTTGTCTATGTAATTATTCGTTAAAATAATAATATATATTTGTACGTGTTTCATCCTAAACTGTCTCATTCAGAATACACATATAGAACCGATGATGGCTACAAATACCCATATACCACTGCTGTTTCCAAACTTTTGAATAGTACCGTATAACCTTGGTTAATCTTGGGTTTGCTTCCACCCGAATTGTCCATTCTGACGAAGGTCAAGCTTGTTCCTCTACTTTAGACCTACAGTTTAACGTGGAATCCGAAACACGGCCCAACACGGGTGGTTAGAGTCCTGGATCGGACTCAACCTCATGACCTCCCGATCAGCGGCCCAGCGTCTTAACCATTAGGCTACAAAGGGTACCCATTTATCTAGCAACCAATATTATTGTATGGAAGGATGAACAGCTGGGTTCGCTGCGCTTCAACTGCCGTCACCGGGTATCGAACTCGGGCCAGTGGATTCGTAGTCAGCGAGGCGCATATATATATATATATATAAGCCTACTTTCTTGGCCACATCAAATTGGTGATCCGTAGGCCTATATATATATGAGAGGCGACGGCGGGGGTCAGGCAGGTCAGGCTCAGCCTGACCTAACTTTAAAAGAAAAATACATTTAATTTCCTGGTCATCATGTAAAATTTAAATTTGTGTATTTCAAAGATCTATTTATTATGGTCACTTTATTAGAGCAATATAAATTTTAGAATGCCGCATTTTTTTCTTCTCTCCATGCGCCGCTTCTTTGGGCAAAGTCAGACTTGTTTTATGACGCCTGAGCGACCGAGCGCATTAAGCCACAAAGCCAGGTCAGGCATCATTTCCGATGCCTTGCATCACACTTATGAAAAAATGAAACTTTTATGAAATTTAATGTAATTTAAAATCAACATTAGTATAGCATCTGTCAAAACAATCAGATAAGTATATAATTTTGTCAATCTATTTTTTCAAAGAAGAGAAAAGCGAGTTTTTCAGTTTACAAGTCAGGCATATTTCTAAGTGCCTAACATTACGCTGGATGCCAAATCTCATCCTCAGAAAGCTGTTTGAGTGAAAATAGAGATATGTGGCAACTATGAATTGCGCACGGCTTTCCTCATTGTCAGTTACCTCAGGGACCGTGTCGTATTCGTTTCAATGCATTTGAATTTTTTTGCTTTTGTGC